>JASANF010015302.1:0-16450 GCA_030248245.1 Trissonchulus sp. WLG1_4 | reverse complement strand
TCCAAGTGACCTAACTCGTCCTAAAAATCACGATTTTTCGCAATTATTTACCTGAGGGCAGCCGCCAGACTGTAGCTGTTTTACCATAGTTAAAATGACATTTTTTGAAATTTATTGTCTGTAATGCATGAATCGTCGTGAAATTTCCAGATTTTTAGCTTCCGGATGCTCGCCGGCTGCCGGTTGTATAATTTGCGGTGTTCTGAGTTCCATTATTACATATTTATTTTCGATGCCGCTGGTCTAAAAATAGCACTGTTTACGGACTAAACATGCTAATTAACAATTATGTACATTGTGTGGTATTTGCAGTCAAGTGAATTTCATTTTCAACACGTTTCAAAAAATCGAAGTGATTGTTTCCCCCCCCCCCTAATTTTTTTCTGTCTACGCCACTGGCTTCTGGACCCTTGTCGGCCCAGCAGTTTTGTAATTTTCGGTGTTTTGAGGCTCCAATTTTACTTTCGATGCCGCTCTAGTAAAAAAGTAGCATTGGTTTTGAACGAAATATGCTAATATCTGTCGTTTTTTGCGAAGTGCTTTTTAACACATTTCAAAAAGATCAAAAAGTCATTCCTCCCTCGAATTTTTTATGCCGCTGATGATGCTAGACAGATAAGTTCTGCGTTTTGACGGAAAAACAGCAGTTTACTGTTACCACAGTGCAATATTTTTATCAGAGTTGTTGTTCCAATGTTCTTTAGAACACCATTTTCTAAAGAACAGCAAAAAAAGAAAAAAGAACAACCGTAGAACAGCCAGCTGGAGCCGCGTAAAACATCAGAATCGTGTCTACAGTGCACCAAAAATGTGCCCAATTTCAAAAAATTTTCTGCGGACTGGTATATATTCTAATGGTCTCTCTCCAGGGATCTTAAGAGCGAATAGACTGGACAGTGGACAGTATATTATTTTATTCAGTTTTCGTGCTGCGAATGTTCAGTCTGCATAGACTAGGGTACTTCATGGTATTTTAGTGAATTTTTACACAAATGTCCCCCCTTTGGTTTTACTTGCCCCACCGAAAAAATTCTCATATATACGTCTCCAATTGACCAAATTTGGCGTAATAATAAAAAACTCTCAAAATCTTTCCCTGGAGGCTGCCGCCCCCAGACCCCTGCAACTCCATGGCTTACTATTCCAATCTATCAGCAAAGCATGTTTTTTTGCGTAAAATACTGCGTATCTACGCAGTGGACCTTAAATTTACACAGTCGAAAACAAAAATACGCAGGATTTATTTACGCAGCCTTCATGTGCCCGCCGCGCGAAACTGAATAAAAGTTAGCCGGAAAAATTTTTCCGATGCGTCTCTAATTGACTGAAATTAGCCTAAAAGTTAAAAACTTCTCCGATTTGTACTGGGGGCTGTAAACTTTCAGTAAGAAAGAACAAGTCATCGTAAAAAAGAACATTGAAAAATAAAAAGAAGAAGTTTTAAGCAGTGGTCGATTTGAAACAAAAAACCCTGATTTCAATAAAAAGTCCACAAAAAATTCCTATTTTTTCCTATTTTTTTGCTCAGAAATTCCTATTTTTTCCTATTTTTCTCTGGGAAATTCCTATTTTATTTCCTATTTTTCCGTAAATGGGCCGCAACACCCCTGCATTTTATAATCTAAGTCTAATCCCCTAAATCCAATTTTAAAAACAGCCTGTCGTCGTTATATGTAGTTATAATAAATGCTGAAATGCGCCCTTGAATTTTTCTCTTCATTTGTCCGATCAAGGGTTTATTGTTGACCATGTGTTTCTGTGGAAATAACAGACACCTGAGTCCTGAAGTGAATGTATAGATTTGTTTGTGCTGAATAGACCGTATATAATATTTATGAGGGGTGGTTTCTGGGAGCATCTTCTTGACTCTAATGCAGTTTTTGTTCAGAATAATGCACTCTGATTTTATTTTGCTTAGCAGACTAACTCACTAATCGAAAAACATATATATCTGGAAAAAACAGCTCTTCACATTTCACATGCGTTCCTATGTAGCTTGTCTGCTCAGCAGACAACACTGTAGAGTCTCTAGATACTGTATATACCTACAGTTGCTGAAATTTCCTATTTATTTTTGTCGGATTAAACGGATTAGACGTATTTTGGGTGGGTGATAACATAACCGACTTCCAGATAATCCAGAAGCCCGAGAAACTAGTAAATTTAGCATGCTTTGTAGTGCGGTGCTGTATTGCTATTGTCAATTTTAATCTGCTAAATCCAATTTTGAGTATAGTCTGTTGGTCTCTGATCCCAGAGTCTTGAGACTAACGTTTTATTATTTACCAGCTGTCCCAAAATTGGCGTTTTTCTGTATGACTATTGACTATACATATAAGTTTGCAAAACTTGACAAAGTTTTTCCGCGTTTATATGCATATTTTTTTTCAACGAGTGCCCCTGACATTGATACCCTCTGCGAGTTTCGTTTAGTCAGCCTGTCCTGGGGCAAGCCCGGAGCAGGAGAGCAACGCGCACGTGGCAGCATGTTATTTTTTATCTAGTGTTTGCTATTGAAGTGCACGCAGCCCTAGGCATATGCATATAAAGTTTTAAGTTTGGTTCTGATCATATGTGTCGCATTTTTTGTGTTATTTTTTGCAGCAAGGCCGTGTTGGTCCATCTGAGCCTTCCCGACTTATTTTTTTAATTTAATTTACTGTCCGTCATAATGAATTAATTAAATTAAAGTGAGCTGCTGTGCTAATGCCTTGGTCTGATCTGACGGATTTTTTTGTGCGCGTGCGTTGTGGTTGCGCCCGTACACTTTGTCGACAAACGCGCGGCTGTGTGGATTTTCAAAAGGGAGTACCGCTCAGCAAGAAACTTGGTAAGATCTTACAGAAATGCCCCTTCTTTGCCTGTTTTGCACGATCTAGGATTATGATCCATGTAACAGGGTTCAAAAATCTGGGACCCAGATTGGTGAATCTCGGTTCATTTACGCGGGGTGGACGCCGTTCAGAATTTTCGACCCGCGACCTAACCTAACCCTCGTGGGTAACCCGCGACCCAACCCGCGCCGTAAAACCCGATCCGCGACCCACTTTGACCCACCACTCCATAGACATACCCTAGCTAATAATTATATATATAATTGTTTTTAGCTGTTGCCCATGTTAAGTTTGCAAAGGGCACATCTGTACCTAGATGGTTTGCCTTGCTATATATGTACCTTAAGCGAATGGTACTATTACACGGTACTCAAAAAAATTTCTGTAAAAGTGGAGGCCGACATAGTGAATTTTTTTTAATTTCGCGGGTCGGAAAAAAATTTGTCGACCCACGCACCGTGAAGTGGGTTACCCGCGGGTCGACCCACGGCTCAAATTTTTCGACCCAACCCAACCCGCGGGTACCCACCACGACCCGCGTCCACCCCTGCATTTACGTCGACCCGTGGCGGTTTTGGCAAGAATGGGTACAGTTGTTGTTGTTGTTATTCTCCAGGCGGGACAGGGAGGCGTCCCGTCTGCGCCACAAATTCCAGCACCAGGTCGGGGTTGGTCCATAGGGCGACGTAGGGATCTAGCTGCCCGAAAATTCGCAGTCTTGGTACAGACCAGCGCGGGCAGTCTGCAAGAAAGTGCTGGGCAGTATCATCACTTTCTTCGCAATCCTCGCAGATAGGCGATGGCGCCGATCCGATTCGGTGCCTGTATGATCTAAGGATGGGACAATGACCGTGGGCACGCAAATGGGACAGAGTAGTGCGTGCACGTCTTTCCATTCCTTATTTCCTTCTTCCTTCTCCGCGCTGGGTGGGGGGGGGGGGGGGCTGGGATTAGACTAGAGGCCTTTTCTCGCCATTTGTGGTAGTAGTGGCCGGCGGATAGCCGCTCGGACCGGGGCAAACGGCTGTGGCACTTCTGACTGATCCAGAAGTCGTCCGGCGTTTGCTAGCTCGTCTGCCCGCTCGTTCCCCAGTAGACCAGCTTGTCCAGGGATCCAGAGTCTGAATTTATTTCCAGCCGGGTTGTCTGAGTCAGTCACAATTTGGATTGCAGAGCGACTGTCGACCAGAAAGTTGGCCGTGGCTGGCGTGTCGGCTTGATCCTTTAGCCACTGGGCGCACATGGGTACAGTTAGTTTTGCCGGGTGAAAACCGATCTATTTATATGGATAACATAAGAGCCTCTCTGCGCCCATGCTGAGCAGTTGAAGCCACTTTTCCCCATGCTTATATTCTGCCTTACAGTTAGCCCGCTAGTAACCAATGGGATGGTCAGTCAATGCAGCCAACCCGTATATAGCCATCCACTCCTTACAGTCCGCCAGTCGGTTAAGATTTTATACTAGTTTAAAATATTTTCCCTGGATTATACAGTCTCAGGTGTACTGTAAAGTTTCCACTCTTCTAATTTTCTTTGTGTGTGTGTGTGTGTGTATTGCGATGATGCAATCTATCACCTGCCCTGGCTAGTGATCTCGGTCATTTGATGAAAACAGTTTTGGGCGGTTGTAAAGTGAGAGCGCAGTAATAGTCCGCCGTTATGTCTTCATAGGCACTTCATGCTGATGCACTAATACTCACTTCATTACTGCCAGTGCAGTAGTTGGTTGTTTTAAAGTTGACTACTACCAAGTCTACTGTGAATATTTCACCGCTAGTCTGCATGTTATGCGTCTTTGGTATTTAAGTTTGTGTTAATTCTGAAAACGGTTGTTTTTGTGTTAATTCTGAAATCGGTTGTTTGTGTGTTATTGCTGGGCTAAGGTTCTCGAATATAAAGCCGTATATAATGATTTCAGCGAAAGAATGAAAGAGGTCTTCGTGGGGGGGGGGGTTGCATCTACCGGTTTGGGGGGTGGTCAGCCTGGTGTCTGAGGGGGGGGGGGTTGCCGAGCTTCCCTGAGGCTGAGGGGGGTAAGTGCATACATGTATACGGGGGGGATGGGGGGACCCCCCCAAATCGAGAAGCCGGAGGGCGGGTCCCCAAAATTTGGGCAAAATTTAGAAAAAATGGCCCTTTGCGAAATTTTCACAAAATTTTGCAAAATTTAGGGTATTTTTGGTCAATCAGGGGGGGAGGGTCCCCAAAATTTTGACCCCGTTACATGTATGGGTAGGTGGATACCCTCCCCTACCCCCCCATGTGCATCTATGCTGGGGGATGAGTCCCGAAAGTTTGAACAAAAAGCCGAAAAGTTTATAACAATATGGGATTTCACCAATATTGATTACTTACACTTTTTCACAAAAAAATGTGGGAATATTTGCGTTTTTGTGGGTTCAACTTCTCTAAAGACAAGCCCACCTAAAATTACGAAAAATCGGTTCAACCCTTCGTGTGGCGTGCATATGTATCCTGAACGACCAAACATACCCTGGATTTTGCAAAATTTTTGAAAAAGAACAAAGAAGTTGCATTTTTGCCAAAATTTGCCCACCTTTTTTGAATCCTTACTGGTCTCTCGATTTGGGGGATCCCCCTTTCATACATGTATATATGAATTTATACTGGCCTGATCGCTTGCCTGCATTTTTGAGAATCAGACTCAGAGCACAGTTCTACTAGTGAGTTGTTTCCCAACTCCATTTCCTCTCTCCCGTTCCATTCCCAAGTTGGCCTGCTCATTCATCATCCTGTCAACAGACTGACGGCGAGGGACCCCCCAGAGGCCCCCGGTCAAAAAGCCGAAAAGTTTATAACAATATGGGATTTCACCAATATTGATTACTCACTTTTTCACAAAAATGTGGGAATATTGCGTTTTTTGGGTTCAACTTCTAAAGACAAGCCCACCTAAAATTACGAAAAATCGTTCAACCCTTCGAGTCTGTTTTATTGATTTTGCAAAATTTTGAAAAAGAACAAAGAAGTTGCATTTTGCCAAAATTTTGTTTTTGATTTTTTTTGGTGGACCCTTTTACAGGAATTATGAATTTATCTCCTTGCTTGCCTTTTGGAGAATATTTCTACTAGTGAGTTTTTCCCAACTCCATTTCCTCTCTCCCGTTCCATTCCAATGCCTGCTCATTCATCATCCTGTCAACAGACTGACGGCCCTGCCCCCCTCCGCCAAGATTGCCATTAGCGAAATTAATCATGCAAATTTGGGTGGACACAGGAATTAATTTTCTACTCTCACTTGACCAAGATTACATTAACTATCTTGGTTTCCTATTTTTTCTTGGCTTTCTATTTTTACTATTCTATTTTAGTTTTCCTCTCTACTTATGTACATAGTTATTCAAAGTTGGCAATTTTCCCATTTTGGGCGTACTTGGACTGTTGGTTGCACGCTATAGTTTGGCAGCTAGGAAAGTCGGGCTTGCACATATAAGGAGAGGCGTGAAGCCCTGTCTGGGGGGGGGGGGGGAATATGGCTTCATCAAGAGAGGTGATGAACTAGTATATAATCATGAATCCGTTAAAACGCTCTGTAAAGCTAAACTTTCGGTTTTTAGACCAAGTCAGTTTTTCACTGTGACAAATACAAAACTCTTCTGTATGTATATTGTTGTATTATGCTCTGGATCATTTTCTATAACATATATACACTTCTATCTATTGTATATATGTTCTAGTTCTATATTTCTGTATATACTTGCGTTACTGTTTTTACAGTACCCATGCATAGTTTAGTATATATATACATGTAGTCCGGTCTGTTGCATAAGTGATGTCGTCAAGTGGCGTCCCATTCATTTGTCCTCAAGTATCTGAAACACACTATACATTCCACGCGTCACACTGCTAACTACCGAATTAAACGGTCTGCACTATTTTTAGTCGGACGTTTGTTTAGGACTGTAAGCGACACAGGTCTATGCACTTGTGGAATGTCTGGGTACGCAAGCCCCTCCCAGATTTGAGAATTTGGGACAAGTCACCCTCAGACGTACTTTTTGTGCCGCTGAGAAAAAACAGCCCTCAAACTTACTTAACATCCTCCCCCCTGGAGCCTGCAAAACGATGCCAAATGAGAATAAAAAGAAGATTTATTTCAAAAAATACCATCATCCTTGCCCAACCCAACCCAAAATATTCATCATTTTATTAAAAATCTACTTGTGACATGTTAGTCCATTAGATCCGCCTACTTAAAAATGACTTTCACATCAGTTAAAGAAATGAAATTGACTCTTTTCCTGCCTTTTTTTTTGTGCCTGTTTTTTAGGTTAAGGGTTGGTTTTTTCGCTGTGGAATTTAAGCTAGCTATATATATATATATATATATTTACTATTCTAGTTACGTGCTTAGGTCAGCTTGCAGAATTTTTTATCTGTCTTGCCACAGTTTATGAACATGATCTGAAACTGGAACATCCCACAGAGTGATTTACCCAAACTTTTTTGGCGGATTAGTTAACTATTGACAGAATTTCTATATATTTAGTGCCAACATGTCACATTTGACCACTCAAATCTTTAAATCAACTTATATACATTTTTTTAATAACTTAAAAACGTTCCAATTAATAAAACACAAATAAAGTCGCTTTTAAAATAAATGTGTAAACCCAAAAAAATAACTAACAAATACGAACAGTCAATTGTGTATATATATATACTGTTAGTGCTTTCTGAACATTCCATAAGTAGGTAACGGCATACACACCGACTATCACTTTTCAGAATATTTTATTTTCATTTTTTTTTTTTTTTTTTTTTTTTTTTTGCAAATATACAATTCAAGTGTCAGCTTTCCCGTCAAGTGAAATGGCTGCAGCGGAAAAAGAAATGGGATTATTATAAAAATGCCCTTTCACCAACGGCAGCAGTGTGGGTAGAATAGGAAAGTTGGCTGATCTATAGCGGAAAAATGCTAATAAGCTTATTAAACAGTCGGGACAAGTTTTGCAGCAGAATAGGGAAACTCAGCTTGCTAAATGAAGCGGACAAGAGTTGCGTCAGAATAGCAGTCGCCCTGCGACACATTAGTGCTTTCTGCACCCTATTCGCGCGAATTAATCAGCCATTATCATCAGCTGCCTGCTGCCGGAAAAGTTCCGTGTATGTACTTCATTGGTTCTTGATGTTATTTTTTAGACAAGCTATATATATATATGTCCAGAAGAAATAATTGTTCATCCATAATATATTATCGATCGCCATTCGTTTTTATTGTTACGTACATATGTAAATGTAGTTTCAGCTTATATAAATTCGAGAGTTATTTGTTTTAACTACAGTTATACGGTTGTATCTATGTATATATTGCATGTATTGTCACATTTTATGATTCGTATTGAATATTAGTAGTTAATGTCTATTGTCTATATAATAATAATACAATGTTAAGTTGGAATACGCCGTTACTCATTTGTAATTTTCGGGAAAGATGTCTATACAAATCGAAAATAGATTGCGCATGGAGAAATTTAAATGAAATACCTGTATATACTTTATAAATATAATCTACACACCTGACCTAAGTCCTGAGTGCTAGTAAGCGTCAAAATTGTTTTTCCTAATTATTCGCGCGAATAGGGTGCAGAAAGCACTAATGTGTCGCAGGGCGACTGCTATTGTGACGCAACTCTTGTCCGCTTCATTTAGCAAGCTGAGTTTCCCTATTCTGCTGCAAAACTTGTCCCGACTGTTTAATAAGCTTATTAGCATTATTCCGCTATAGATCAGCCAACTTTCCTATTCTACCCACACTGCTGCCCCTGGTGAAAGGGCATTTTTATAATAATGTATATATATTAGGAATACTAAACGTATATACAGTTGATTCTAACAGATTTGAAGTGGATCAAATGTGACTGCGTTTGGCACTAAATATATAGAAATTCTGTCAATAGTTAACTAATCCGCCAAAACAAGTTTGGGTAAATCACTCCGTGGATGTTCCAGTTCCAGATCATGTCATAAACTGTGGCAAGCACAGATAAAAAACTTCTGCAAGCTGACCTAAGCACGTGACTAGAATAGTAAATATATATATATACATATATATAGCTAGCTTAAATTCCACAGCGAAAAAACCAACCCCCAACCTAAACAAACCAGGCACAGCAAAAAAAGGCAGGCAAAGAGTCAATTTCATTTCTTTGACGGATGTGAAAGTCATTTCTAAGTAGGCGGATCTAATGGACTGAACATGTCACAAGTAGATTTTTAATAAAATGACGAAGATTTGGGTTGGGTTGGGGCAAGGATGATGGTATTTTTTGAAATAAATCTTCTTTTTATTCTCATTTGGCATCGTTTTGCAGGCTCCAGGGGGAGATGTTAAGTAAGTTTGAGGGCTGTTTTTTCTCAGCGGCAAAAAACGGATTTCTCCCGAAAAGTCACGTCTGAGGGTGACTTGTCCCAAATTCTCAAATCTGGGAGGGGCTTGCGTACCCAGACATTCCACAAGTGCATAGACCTGTGTCGCTTACAGTTCTAAACAAACGTCCGACTAAAAATAGTGCAGACCGTTTAATTCGGTAGTTAGCAGTGTGACGCGTGGAATGTATAGTGTGTTTCAGATACTTGAGGACAAATGAATGGGACGCCACTTGACGACGATCACTTATGCAACAGACCGGACTACTGTATATATATACTAAACTATGCATGGGTACTGTAAAAACAGTAACGCAAGTATATACAGAAATATAGAACTAGAACATATATACAATAGATAGAAGTGTATGTTATAGAAAATGATCCAGAGCATAATACAACAATATACAGAAGAGTTTTGTATTTGTCACAGTGAAAAACTGACTTGGTCTAAAAACCGAAAGTTTAGCTTTACAGAGCGTTTTGACGGATTCATGATTATATACTAAATCAGTCAATAAACTAATTTGAAGATTACAAAACTCGTAACTCTGTGCTTGGGGCGTGGGGGTTCATCACCTCTCTTGATGAAGCCATATTTACCCCCCCCCCCCCAGACAGGTGCTTCACGCCTCTCCTTATATGTGCAGAGCCCGACTTTCCTAGCTGCCCAAACTATAGCGTGCAACCAACAGTCCAAGTACGCCCAAAATGGCAAAATTGCCAACTTTGAATAACTATGTACATAAGTAGAGAGGAAAACTAAATAGAATAGGAAAATAGAAAGCCAAGAATATGAGTGGAGTAGGAATTACGAAGCATAGTCTAATGTAATCTTGGTCAAGTGAGAGTGAGAGCATATTTTCCAATAAATTTAATTCCTGTGTCCACCCAAATTTGCATGATTAATTTCGCTGACTGGCAAAGTTGTGCGGCTGAGTGGGGCGGGGCACGGGGGGCCTCTGGGGGGTCGCCGTCAGTCTGTTGACAGGATGATGAATGAGCAGGCCAACTTGGAATGGAACGGGAGAGAGGAAATGGAGTTGGGAAACAACTCACTAGTAGAACTGTGCTCTGAGTCTGATTCTCAGAAATGCAGGCAAGCGATCAGGCCAGTATAAATTCATATATACATTTATGAAAGGGGGATCCCCCAAATCGAGAGACCAGTAAGGATCCAAAAAATGTGGGCAAATTTTGGCAAAAATGCAACTTCTTTGTTCTTTTTCAAAAATTTTGCAAAATGCAGGGTATGTTTGGTCGTTCAGGATACATATGCACGCCACACGAAGGGTTGAACCGATTTTTCGTAATTTTAGGTGGGCTTGTCTTTAGAGAAGTTGAACCCACAAAAACGCAAATATTCCCACATTTTTTTGTGAAAAAGTGTAAGTAATCAATATTGGTGAAATCCCATATTGTTATAAACTTTTCGGCTTTTTGTTCAAACTTTCGGGACTCATCCCCCCAGCATAGATGCACATGGGGGGGGGTAGGGGAGGGTATCCACCTACCCATACATGTAACGGGGTCAAAATTTGGGGGGGGGGCCTCTCCGGCCAAATTTTGGGGACCCTCCCCCCCTGATTGACCAAAAATACCCTAAATTTTGCAAAATTTTGTGAAAATTTCGCAAAGGGCCATTTTTTCTAAATTTTGCCCAAATTTTGGGGACCCGCCCTCCGGCTCCTCGATTTGGGGGGGTCCCCCCATCCCCCCTGTATACATGTATGCACTTACCCCCCTCAGCCTCAGGGAAGCTCGGCAACCCCCCCCCCTCAGACACCAGGCTGACCACCCCCCAAACCGGTAGATGCAACCCCCCCCCCACGAAGACCTCTTTCATTCTTTCGCTGAAATCATTATATACGGCTTTATATTCGAGAACCTTAGCCCAGCAATAACACACAAACAACCGTTTTCAGAATTAACACAAAAACAACCGTTTTCAGAATTAACACAAACTTAAATACCAAAGACGCATAACATGCAGACTAGCGGTGAAATATTCACAGTAGACTTGGTAGTAGTCAACTTTAAAACAACCAACTACTGCACTGGCAGTAATGAAGTGAGTATTAGTGCATCAGCATGAAGTGCCTATGAAGACATAACGGCGGACTATTACTGCGCTCTTACTTTACAACCGCCCAAAACTGTTTTCATCAAATGACCGAGATCACTAGCCAGGGCAGGTGATAGATTGCATCATCGCAACACACACACACACACACACACACACACACACACACACACACACACACACACACACACACACACAAAGAAAATTAGAAGAGTGGAAACTTTACAGTACACCTGAGACTGTATAATCCAGGGAAAATATTTTAAACTAGTATAAAATCTTAACCGACTGGCGGACTGTAAGGGGTGGATGGCTATATACGGGTTGGCTGTATTGACTGACCATCCCATTGGTTACTAGCGGGCTAACTGTAAGGCAGAATATAAGCATGGGGAAAAGTGGCTTCAACTGCTCAGCATGGGCGCAGAGAGGCTCTTATGTTATCCATATAAATAGATCGGTTTTCACCCGGCAAAACTAACTGTACCCATGTGCGCCCAGTGGCTAAAGGATCAAGCCGACACGCCAGCCACGGCCAACTTTCTGGTCGACAGTCGCTCTGCAATCCAAATTGTGACTGACTCAGACAACCCGGCTGGAAATAAATTCAGACTCTGGATCCCTGGACAAGCTGGTCTACTGGGGAACGAGCGGGCAGACGAGCTAGCAAACGCCGGACGACTTCTGGATCAGTCAGAAGTGCCACAGCCGTTTGCCCCGGTCCGAGCGGCTATCCGCCGGCCACTACTACCACAAATGGCGAGAAAAGGCCTCTAGTCTAATCCCAGCCCCCCCACCCAGCGCGGAGAAGGAAGAAGGAAATAAGGAATGGAAAGACGTGCACGCACTACTCTGTCCCATTTGCGTGCCCACGGTCATTGTCCCATCCTTAGATCATACAGGCACTGAATCGGATCGGCGCCATCGCCTATCTGCGAGGATTGCGAAGAAAGTGATGATACTGCCCAGCACTTTCTTGCAGATTGCCCGCGCTGGTCTGTACCAAGACTGCGAATTTTCGGGCAGCTAGATCCCTACGTCGCCCTATGGACCAACCCCGACCTGGTGCTGGAATTTGTGGCGCAGACGGGACGCCTCCCTGTCCCGCCTGGAGAATAACAACAACAACAACTGTACCCATTCTTGCCAAAACCGCCACGGGTCGACGTAAATGCAGGGGTGGACGCGGGTCGTGGTGGGTACCCGCGGGTTGGGTTGGGTCGAAAAACTTGAGCCGTGGGTCGACCCGCGGGTAACCCACTTCACGGTGCGTGGGTCGACAAATTTTTTTCCGACCCGCGAAATTAAAAAAAATTCACTATGTCGGCCTCCACTTTTACAGAAATTTTTTTGAGTACCGTGTAATAGTACCATTCGCTTAAGGTACATATATAGCAAGGCAAACCATCTAGGTACAGATGTGCCCTTTGCAAACTTAACATGGGCAACAGCTAAAAACAATTATATATATAATTATTAGCTAGGGTATGTCTATGGAGTGGTGGGTCAAAGTGGGTCGCGGATCGGGTTTTACGGCGCGGGTTGGGTCGCGGGTTACCCACGAGGGTTAGGTTAGGTCGCGGGTCGAAAATTCTGAACGGCGTCCACCCCGCGTAAATGAACCGAGATTCACCAATCTGGGTCCCAGATTTTTGAACCCTGTTACATGGATCATAATCCTAGATCGTGCAAAACAGGCAAAGAAGGGGCATTTCTGTAAGATCTTACCAAGTTTCTTGCTGAGCGGTACTCCCTTTTGAAAATCCACACAGCCGCGCGTTTGTCGACAAAGTGTACGGGCGCAACCACAACGCACGCGCACAAAAAAATCCGTCAGATCAGACCAAGGCATTAGCACAGCAGCTCACTTTAATTTAATTAATTCATTATGACGGACAGTAAATTAAATTAAAAAAATAAGTCGGGAAGGCTCAGATGGACCAACACGGCCTTGCTGCAAAAAATAACACAAAAAATGCGACACATATGATCAGAACCAAACTTAAAACTTTATATGCATATGCCTAGGGCTGCGTGCACTTCAATAGCAAACACTAGATAAAAAATAACATGCTGCCACGTGCGCGTTGCTCTCCTGCTCCGGGCTTGCCCCAGGACAGGCTGACTAAACGAAACTCGCAGAGGGTATCAATGTCAGGGGCACTCGTTGAAAAAAAATATGCATATAAACGCGGAAAAACTTTGTCAAGTTTTGCAAACTTATATGTATAGTCAATAGTCATACAGAAAAACGCCAATTTTGGGACAGCTGGTAAATAATAAAACGTTAGTCTCAAGACTCTGGGATCAGAGACCAACAGACTATACTCAAAATTGGATTTAGCAGATTAAAATTGACAATAGCAATACAGCACCGCACTACAAAGCATGCTAAATTTACTAGTTTCTCGGGCTTCTGGATTATCTGGAAGTCGGTTATGTTATCACCCACCCAAAATACGTCTAATCCGTTTAATCCGACAAAAATAAATAGGAAATTTCAGCAACTGTAGGTATATACAGTATCTAGAGACTCTACAGTGTTGTCTGCTGAGCAGACAAGCTACATAGGAACGCATGTGAAATGTGAAGAGCTGTTTTTTCCAGATATATATGTTTTTCGATTAGTGAGTTAGTCTGCTAAGCAAAATAAAATCAGAGTGCATTATTCTGAACAAAAACTGCATTAGAGTCAAGAAGATGCTCCCAGAAACCACCCCTCATAAATATTATATACGGTCTATTCAGCACAAACAAATCTATACATTCACTTCAGGACTCAGGTGTCTGTTATTTCCACAGAAACACATGGTCAACAATAAACCCTTGATCGGACAAATGAAGAGAAAAATTCAAGGGCGCATTTCAGCATTTATTATAACTACATATAACGACGACAGGCTGTTTTTAAAATTGGATTTAGGGGATTAGACTTAGATTATAAAATGCAGGGGTGTTGCGGCCCATTTACGGAAAAATAGGAAATAAAATAGGAATTTCCCAGAGAAAAATAGGAAAAAATAGGAATTTCTGAGCAAAAAAATAGGAAAAAATAGGAATTTTTTGTGGACTTTTTATTGAAATCAGGGTTTTTTGTTTCAAATCGACCACTGCTTAAAACTTCTTCTTTTTATTTTTCAATGTTCTTTTTTACGATGACTTGTTCTTTCTTACTGAAAGTTTACAGCCCCCAGTACAAATCGGAGAAGTTTTTAACTTTTAGGCTAATTTCAGTCAATTAGAGACGCATCGGAAAAATTTTTCCGGCTAACTTTTATTCAGTTTCGCGCGGCGGGCACATGAAGGCTGCGTAAATAAATCCTGCGTATTTTTGTTTTCGACTGTGTAAATTTAAGGTCCACTGCGTAAATACGCAGTATTTTACGCAAAAAAACATGCTTTGCTGATAGATTGGAATAGTAAGCCACGGAGTTGCAGGGGTCTGGGGGCGGCAGCCTCCAGGGAAAGATTTTGAGAGTTTTTTATTATTACGCCAAATTTGGTCAATTGGAGACGTATATATCGAGAATTTTTTCGGTGGGGCAAGTAAAACCAAAGGGGGGACATTTGTGTAAAAATTCACTAAAATACCATGAAGTACCCTAGTCCTATGCAGTATGCACATTCGCAGCACTGAAAACTGAATAAAATAATATACTGTCCACTGTCCAGTCTATTCGCTCTTAAGATCCCTGGAGAGAGACCATTAGAATATATATCAGTCCGCAGAAAATTTTTTGAAATTGGGCACATTTTTGGTGCACTGTAGACACGATTCTGATGTTTTACGCGGCTCCAGCTGGCTGTTCTACGGTTGTTCTTTTTTCTTTTTTGCTGTTCTTTTTTAGAAAATGGTGTTCTAAAGAACATAATTTGGAACAACAACTCTGATAAAAATATTGCACTGTGGTAACAGTAAACTGCTGTTTTTCCGTCAAAACACAGGATACCTATAGCGTCAGTCAGCGGCGTAAAAAATTCGGGGAGGGAGGAATGACTTTTTGATTGTTTTTGAAATGTGTTAAAAAGCACTTCGCAAAAAACGACAGATATTAGCATATTTCGTTCAAAACCAATGCTACTTTTTTACTAGAGCGGCATCGAAAGTAAAATTGGAGCCTCAAAACACCGAAAATTACAAAACTGCTGGGCCGACAAGGGTCCAGAAGCCAGTGGCGTAGACAGAAAAAAATTAGGGGGGGGGGGAAACAATCACTTCGATTTTTTGAAACGTGTTGAAAATGAAATTCACTTGACTGCAAATACCACACAATGTACATAATTGTTAATTAGCATGTTTAGTCCGTAAACAGTGCTATTTTTAGACCAGCGGCATCGAAAATAAATATGTAATAATGGAACTCAGAACACCGCAAATTATACAACCGGCAGCCGGCGAGCATCCGGAAGCTAAAAATCTGGAAATTTCACGACGATTCATGCATTACAGACAATAAATTTCAAAAAATGTCATTTTAACTATGGTAAAACAGCTACAAGAGTACACATTGTATAATAAACTGTACACAATTCACCCATGTATATACACATGATGTCATGAAAGACAAATCCACAGAGTTGCCGCCGCCAGGCGTCTGGGGGCGGCTGCCCTCAGGTAAATAATTGCGAAAAATCGTGATTTTTAGGACGAGTTAGGTCACTTGGAGACGCGTCGAAAATTCTTGCAGACGGAAATGAAAACAAAAAGAGGGATGGTCACATTAGACAGTGTAGAAGATACACAAGTAAAAGCAAGCATAAGGTACAGTCGTGTACACATCATAGGCTGTGATGAAAGATAATAGCAAGGAATAGCAAGCCACAAAGTTGTAGGGGTCTGGGCTGGGGACGGCTGTCCCCAAGAAAAAAAATTGGAGAATTTTTTCATTTTTAGGCCAAATTTAGTCAATTGGTGACGTATCGGAATTTTTTTCTGGTCAGAGCGTCAGACGTAAAAACACCGAATAGGGACCCTTTGGGCGGTGAGCAGAATTTGAGCAATTTTCAATTTTGGTGAGCAAAAATTCGAAATCGTGAGCATTTGCCCCGTATTTCGCCCAAAAAACCCTGTATCTATTGCAAATTTGAAAAAAATAGGAAAAAATAGGAATTTTTCCCAAAAAATAGGAAAAAATAGGAGGGG
>JASANF010015300.1:0-72014 GCA_030248245.1 Trissonchulus sp. WLG1_4 | reverse complement strand
CACACATGGACTACACCTTGCCTCAACATTTCCTCATCAAAAAGTAGGAGTAAGGTGGATCAAGGAGATGGCTGAGGAACTGTGTAATTTGACTAAGGCGCTAAAGTTAGGTATGCAAGAGACGCAGGACGAGACGCAGCAGGAGCTCGCTAGTTTAAACTTGGACGTGAGCTATCTTAACTGGGGGGACGAGTGAAGTCTAGAACGGGTCGCAAGAGCCGAGGCCTGTTAAGAAGATATAGCATGCTTTATCCAATTTATTTTTGCTGGTTGTGCTCACAACGGCGCCGACGCTAAAACTGTAAGACGCGCCCTGCACGCAGTTGAAAATAGACAAAATGGACGAGCTCTGCAACTACAGATATACTGATAAAGGTTTAGTGACTGCATCAAAACTGGCAATGAATGGATTTAAGGTGACAACAGAAAAGCTGCAGTTACTACACAAGGCAGCACAGCGGTTGCATAAGGCGCAGGTAGGATCCAGTTTGCGCCTAGTAACGTATTCAAGCGCAATTTTGGCATACTGGGCACTGTTGTGATAACAACAAGGACAGAGTATTTATGGAGGAATAGTAGCAGGAGTATCAGAGATGCTCCACTGGCATGATCAAGTAGAGGCAGCACACAGGATGCTTAACAACTTACGTTCCACTAATTCCTTTGAATACTTACCCCCGGAGGTGCTCTCCCCCAGAACAATGAGAAACATTACGGAACAACTTAGTGAACAATTAGCTCAACACAACCGAAGCCTTTTGTTCGATGCGGAGTCTATGAATCAGCATCGATAGAGTCCCGATAGTTACCGCAATGTGGCACAATCGGCGAGAATACTTCATCCTACAGCTTAGGCGATCCCTTAGCAATAAGGCTAATCAATTTCATGTTTGGTGATTTTCACGGTGGCCAACTGAAACGAACAGCGGAGGCCCCTTATATGAGGCTTGTGCCTAAGCATTTGTACATAGGGGATAATTTGGACAAACGCACTATGTGTTACTAGATAGTAGCGAATTGTTCAGTTGCAGCAAGAGCAATAAAGTAATTAGGTGCAATCAGGCGTTTACTGTATCATCACTGGACGCAACAACTTGCGAAACGGCGCATTTACGAGGAGGCGACCACGAGCCCAAAAAAAAGCTCTGCCCTATAGGTTTAGAAAACACTCCACTGGGTGAGCCCGTGTTTACACTCGGCAATAGCACTTGGTTCCTTAACCACCCACCAGATAATTGGACAATTACATGCCCCCACAATATCAATTTCAAAGATCTAACACCATGCGCTCAATGTCTCACGTCACTACCTTGTGGCTGCGCGCTAAAACTGCAACTTATACCGTTAAGGCTACGACATGTTCGGACACAAATTCTGTGACGCAGCTACATGCCACTAACCTGTATACTTTGCTTTTGGACAATAGGACACTACCAAACTTGAACCATATGTTTGACCTACCACCAGATGTACGACCTGAACCAGACTCGAACCAGCTCCAAAATTGGACATGGACTCTCCCCACTCGTATTTCAAATATGGCTAACTTTGCAGACATGGAAGGAAACAGGTTGAAATCTTTAAGGTGTTGGATGAAGTTTTCAAAAAAAAGTTAGAAAAAAACATAAAGGAGGTGAATGACGCCTCAGGTGGGTCAAGGTGGTGGTGGTATGGGTTACTCGCGGGCGAATTTCTACTCCTGTGTTTGTTTGTTATGCACACAGTCCTGCAACGACTAACGACAACTTCACTGTCACCGGCACAAATAACAATACTAGAGAAAGGTCCCTCCCCCTATAAGGATCAGGCTAGAACAGATGCCCAAATTACAGTCACCAATCAAGAGCAAAGTGGGCTGGAACTAATGTTTCAGCATCACAAGCTGAGCCATTAAGTAGTAAGCAAAAGTATACGTGTACATAGTGTAAATAGCTTATATATTTAGTATGGACTGACTGTGGACCAGTAATTAGCAATTTGCTGTTAATGTTAAACAACAAACAAACCCTATATAGCTTAGAAAATTAGTGGATTGGAAGGAAACAATGCAAGCAATATTCTAAACATTTTTGTTTGGTGATTTTAGGCATGGCGCAGGCAGCACTGGACCAGGCGGACAAGGACTGGAGGGACTATGAGGCGGTAACAAGAAAATGGAAAGTCTCGAAGGACCACACACGGAAATTACGGGAGCAGCGCGCTAGTGCGTTAGCTGCCCTCTACAGCCACAAGACTGCACTACAACGCCGTGTAGTCACAAAAACAGTGGTGAAACGCCATGGGGTGCCCCCTCGCATACAGTCTAAGAGAGACTTAGGTCAAAAACAGAAGAAAGGTACTAGCAAATCGACCACATCTAGTGTAACGACCGATTCAACCGATTCATCAGATTCTGAGGTTAAAATTACCGGTCGGAGGTTTGTACGAGAACGACCATTGCCGCCGTCGAAATCCACATCCCCAAAAGGATCTACCACAACCGAGGACATCCCCAAAAAACCTCAACTCACCAGCAAAATGACGTCGGTGCAACGATTGGACAAATCAGGGGCACTCCCGCATGACACCCGCGAAAATTAGCCCCACTAAAGGACCTAAAGCTAAACCGTCGAACACGACGACACCTAAGGCAACACCTTCAAAACTGTCAAAAAAAGGGACTGCCGCCACGACGGCCCCCGCGCCAACCCAACCATCGACCACCGCTACGAAGCGACCAAACCCCAACAAAAAGGATGTCGCAGCCTTACCGAAAATCCCCAAAATACTTTCTCAAAACCAAGTGATCAAGGAAAAACCATGCGCACCTCCCCCAGACACCGCTGGACCCTCCAGCCAATCCACTCCTGCTGGGCGACCACCGGGGCAGCCACTGCTTCCAACCCCAGCGGGAACAGCCCCACCAGGACCCTATCAATGGGTAGCGTCGGCTACAGGAGACTGTTTCTTGAAGGACCCCCCACGGCTTCCCAAGGACCTCCAGGAGATTGTAAAAGAGGATGCCAACAAGTTTCGACCAATCTTCGCGCATAAAATGAGATACGCGTTGGTTCCTTCTGTAATATGGGCTTACAACCACATGAAAGAATGCGCGTCACATTATCCCCGGATTTGCAATGACCTAGGCTACCCGGACTTGCTTGCCGCCAACATGAGCGATTATTTAAAGAAAGTAGTCCTCCTCATCTACAAGGACTGGGACAAATGGCTGCCCACGTTTATGCAAGGCTAACTAAGACTATAGACTATTCAGCCCCCCCTTTGGAATAATCTTCTGCTACCACTACATATTATTTGTGTGTTTAGTGTTATATTTTTTATTTTTGTTTGCTCATGCTGATGCCCTTAGCTTAGCTTAGCCTACGGTTATTGTTGTTTAGCTAATGGCGGCCGATTCTGTTCAAGGGTTTTTAAACCCAGAAGCCGGAAAATTCCTTCTGGAAAACCGTTACGCAGCGATTGCGCCGTTGTACGCCATGGTTGCACTCACCCCTCATGCAAACTACGAGAACATCCAGGATCTCGTCAGCTTCTATGACGAATTAGAGGTCAATGAGGACGGTGAAGCGGTGTACGGCTTTTGCCCACACCTTATGGATACTTCCCACCCTATTTTTTTGTTGGTTCGCCAGGCACAGCTCCCAGTCACCCCTTCCTTCTTGCGGGCTATTGAGCTCGCCCGCTCCAACGAGGATTGGGTGAACGCGTTCAATGCGCTCACCTCTGATTTTCAAATTGATGGCCCGTCGCATGGTCTTTACCGCCTTACGACGGACCATCTGTCGAACCCCCTCTTTTCGGTACTCCCTCGGAACCTAGTGCTCACCATTCTTTTTTGGACCAAGTGGGAACACCACACTCCCCAACAGCAAATCATCGCGTACACGCGCACAATCGCTGCTACGGTCGGCGTAACGATACCCTTGGAGAACATGCCATCCAGCGTCATCCGATTGGACGGCTTGGTGCAGCAGTCGGCCGATCGGAATAATCGCAAACGGCTATTCTCGAAGCGAAAACGCCGCTACAGCGCTTAATGAGACTATTGACTACTGGCTAATAATTCAATCGTAATCATCGTTTTGTATGGTGCTTATATACTTGCTGCAGTGCTGGTTAGTAAATCTGCCTATAACCAATTATTTACTAACCAGTCACCTATATTTATGCTCTATTTAATGTTCAGTACAGTACGAGTAATACTTAATTTGTGCTTTTCTCTCGTGATAATATATTGCATACCTATAATTTCTGCAATCTATGTGTGCCATGGGCTATGTGACTACACTACGATATATTATCCATCTTGTTATACTGTGCTATACTATGTTATTGTTGTACTCTGAAACGGGAAGTTGAAAGCACTCACACTAGTCTAACACCCGTAAAACTGAACGCAAATGAACTAAAAAAAGGTAAAAGGGAGCATCAAAAACCTTGTGAAACGAACTCCAAAAAGACCGGGTAATTTTACAATATTGGCAACTAAAATACACTGGGCGGGCAACCCTTGACACATCCAGTAGCAAGAAGCAGTGAATCTAACGTGTAAAATGCTAATATTGAAATGTGCACTATGTTATTGTTGTTATAAAATGCGTATGTTAAAAATATCGGCTCCGCCTTACTTAAGCAAGCATAGCTTACACCCACCACTCTTTGCTCTATTCATTCATTCACCCTTTATCTAGGATAACATCATCTATTCACACATTGAACCGGCTGAGGACAGCCGCTTGAAGGGGGGGGACGATTGTTACAGGCAGCTCTGGACTTTTAAAAACAACCTAAGAAAGTTGGCCAAACACCAATTCATTGACCTTTTAAAAATCTTACAAAAAACGTATAAGGAATAATTTTACACATTGGAATTTAGACAATTGGACTTATGACATTTATAACTAACAAAAAAAACATATTTTGATTCCTTTTATTACGCAAGCTAAATAAAAAGTATGTGTAAATCATGTAAACTAACGAAAGAGCAAAGAGAAATGATAGTCAAAATATAGCATAAAAAAGCGGCTAACTCTAACTATATAAACGCGAACACGGAGAAAAGAGGGGATTCATTCTCATTTGGAACAGGACCAAAAACTTAGCGGCTGAGACTCAAGGCGGAGTCGATTTTGGCTTTCAATAAACGAAGTAAGGACTGGCTCGTGTTTGGCTATTTTATGTTGACGAGACTGTGCATTTGTGATTTAGAGTAGTCTCGTTGGACTTAGTAGTTAAGTAGTTAAGAAAAGTAATGTTAGGGAGTCTGGAAATTGTAAGGATAAATCGGTGCAACGGATTCAGTAGCCGGCTGCTAGAGTAGACCTAGGGGTTACAGGAAACACAACGCAACACACGGACCTTAGAATAGTTAGGTAACGGACCCTAGTGAGAGCAGCCGGTTACACTCCAATGAATGAATTTATTGCATTTTTTGCTGTCAACGGTAGTTTATAATCTACATACGTAATGCGACAACAATTTCTGTTTTTTGCGTGTATGAGTACCAGTAAAATGTCTGAAATGAGGTCTGGTCCAGTTCGTGTTCAAAAACATCGTAAAAATTAGCTGAAAAGTTGTCACCAGTTCTTCACAGCCTGCAGTAGCTTAGCAAAGTCTGTCCTTGTTCCTCAGTTCTGTCCTTTTGTACTTAGGAAATTGGGGATTTTGTTTGGGAGCAAAGCCATGATGGTGCTTCGTGGGAAAGTGAGGACAAAGGGAAATATATAGCGGGGGGATATATAAGGCGGAGTAACCGGCGAAAGGGATGAGGTTGTTGTGTTGTCCCACCCCCCCCCCCAAGACCAGGTTTGACTCAAATTGGCCTTAACCGTGGCGTTGTTATGGTAACTGTTGTCTGTTGGTACTGTCATACTCGTCCTCATGTCTCCGTGTCCTGTGTCCTTGAGGACAAGCATGAACCGGGCCTTGCCTCCAGCGAGCCGACTGGGCACATGACTACAGTTGTCTGTCACTCGTCAGCATTCACAGCAGTAGTCATTCAGCCAGTGCACAAACAAACTCATATTGTACACGTATAATACCTAAGCGCAGGAGCAACCGATTGCACAAATTCATTAGATTAGTATATAATGAATGAAATTTTGGCTTAATTGAATTAGCTTTTGTGACTGGACGAGTATTACTTAAGGTGGTGTGTTTGGGGTTGTGTTTTGCCTCTGAGGAGCCGGGGATTTGGGGATTTGGGCCGTGTTTTTTTTGGTTTGTTTTTTGGTTTTTTTTTGGGGGTGCCTGGGATTTGTTTTGTCCAACAGATAGCGTATGATTCAGAGCTGTGGCGAAACGTAAAAAATTAATATTTGGGAGTGGACCTTTTATGATGATATAGAAATATAGTTATTAAAAAGGGGGTGGCTTTTTAAAAAAACACCTAAAAACGCAATTACCCCCTTAAGTCATGCATAAAAATGTATATATATATATGTATAACGGCATAAAATTTTTGGATACCCCTCCGCCCCAAGGAGGGTTCCACCTCCTTCGGGCCAACAAATGATCCCCTCCTTCAGTACTGACGCTACGCGTATTTTTTTGCTGAGAAAGTAGTAGAATTTGACAGTTTTAGTCCGTTTTAGGTAAAAATAGCTTCTGCCGAATTTAAGTAAGTAGTATCAGGGTTGGCGCGATAGCGTCTCCAACCCTAGATATAAGTAAGACAAGTTAAGTAAGTAAGTAAACTAACCTAATCACCTGTTGCTTTTTTAATCAAGCACGTATTGTATTTAATCCGCTGACCCTTTTGTAGTTAAGATCATGTGAAATGAGTAAATGAATATTAATCGGACTAACTGGCGTGCAAGAATACTTAGTGGTCACCATTTTCAAAACCTTTTCCCTGTCACATTGCTTTGCGTTTATACGCGAATCGAATATATTATGCGTATTTCTATGTGTATGAATGTTGTTTGGTTTAATCTAAATAGGCATAAATAAAAACATGGTGGCTGGCTGTGGCAAGCCATCAGTGTCAATGCTTGTCTATGATATGTATGCTTATACACATGCATATATACGCACGTGTGTGTGTATTATTGAGTGTGTGTGTAGTGGTTGGTTAGCTGCCCTTGCTTCTTGCTAGTAAGCTATAGTAGTAGTACGGACATGTGCGTCTGTTTGAGGGTCGGCAAAGGGTGTCTCCCACCCAACACACACGCACACACATTATGTACGCCTTGTGTGTGGTGTGTGTATTGATTGTGCTCTGTGTGTGTACGTATATGCGTTGGGTTGTTTGGGCCGGGGCTATGTGGGGACGGCCCATAGGCTTGCGTGCGGCTCGGAGGACTTTGGGCGGCCTAGGTTGGCTGGGAATACGAAGGCAGAAGTGGGGAGAGGAGTATTGGTGGCTACTGGACTGACTGGCCTCATTTAGAGGCGAGCTCTCGTGTGGATCTGGGATTTTCCGCTGGTCTGGAATCCCGGACGAGGGTCCAGGCCACGGCGAGACTGCTAGTTTTTTTGCGAATGACTTGAAGCAATTAGACACTACCGGCAAACGGAAAGAGTCTAGCCGCACGCAGACAAAAAATACTGGACGATCTACTGGCATACGTACGTATATACGTATGTGACAAAACACATTCTCATGTGTTGAACAGGGATCCCCGGCGGCGGAAAGGGATTCGTAAACGACAGCCGGAAAAGCAGTGAGTGAAGTTTAAGAAATATAGAGGACTACAAGAAAAGTTCAAGTCCGTACGTATATATTTCTATCAATGTATATATGTCCGTGTTTTATCGATGGCAAACAGAGTGAAACTTAAATAATATAGCGTGAATCCCTATATATAGCGTGTATAGCGTGTAGCTTGTATATATAGCGTGAGATTTAAATGGAATCCGAAAAATCAGTTTGTCGTGTGCATGAATTATCATATAAGCGATGGTTCATTGGCTAAAGTTTATGTATGTACCTAGCGCTGTGTTTTAACCATATAAATTTAGATATAATCCGCTTTATCCAGTGACTTTTTACGGATAATAGAATGAGCTCAGCTGAGCGGAACGTTTTTTAGAAAGTTAGAATAGTTTTTAGTTTTAAAGTATTAAATTTAACAGTCGAAGTTTTTTTAGACAGTGGTAATTGAGTTTAGTGGGACTCGAAGAAATCGTCTGGTTGGAGTTGGCTGGATGATAAAAAAATCACTGTGTGACTTGGGATTTGGTTAAATGAATCAGAAACGAACTCGTCCGCTACGAGCTATATATAGGTAGTTTTTGGACGCAAATATATGCGTATCAGTGGCGGATCTGAGGGGGGGGGGGGGTTAGCCGGGTCAGGTTGGGTTGGGTTGCACCTTCTCTTTGAACGGGTGGGCGTAATTTTAACTTTCTTTTTAACTTTTCTTCAACTTTAGCATAATTTTCATTTTTCGAGTTTGACCCGTTGCGAATTTTTTCTTTCTAATTTTTTAAATCTAATTTTGGAAATACTTCCCAACCGTTTTTTATCGGTTGAGCATAAATCCGAACCGGACTCATTTGTGCAACTATACCATGACAAGTGGTTCATGTTTGTAATCTGGATTTTGGGTCAGGACCGGGCTGGATCGGTCCCAAATGAATTATAAAAGTCTGGCCTTCTATACAGCTGCCCCGTTCAGTGAGTGTTTTTGCCAGGGCTGGCTATTGATATGAATTCCATCAAGATATACACTACAGCCAAGCGGGCAGGCAATGGACCGGCCCCGGCTTCTTTCCAAGGGACTGCGCCGGCCACATTATGTGTGTGTGTGTGTGTGTGTGTGTGTGTGTGTGTGTGTGTGTGTGTGTGTGTGTGTGTGTGTGTGTGTGTGTGTGTGTGTGTGTTCCGATTTCATTCCACTTTTCAGCCTAAACTAACTGAGACAAGACTTTGGCCGAGATTTACTGAGTGCTGAAACAAACATGTTGCATTAAGTATATATATATATGCGAATATGTATATATCGTCTGTGTAAGTACGTACATTTGGAATAGGGTTAAGCTGGTTTTACGAACCTAAATATACATATACTAAGTTTGCTAAACTACGTATATATATATATATATATATATATATATATATATATATATATATATATATATATATATATATATATATATATATATATATATATGTTAGTCTGTTTATAATATGCACACGTCTTTGTGGAGCCGATTTGTGTAAAAAACGGCTGTAAAATAAACTTTTTTGACGCTATCATTTAGTGAATAGGTTTATAGGTTGTCGAACGTCTATACAGGGATTATATTCTAGCGTATAAATTCAGTTTGGATGGTTCATTGCACACATGCATAAACGCACGTATATAAACTTGTCTACTGAATCACGTTGCAGGAATTTATTGCGACTTGATTGAAAACACCTGGGAGGTCTTTCTTTTTTTGACTCGTTTATCAACGTTTTAAGAAACGAAAACGTTTGCTTTTGGAATAGCAAAACATATGTTCTATATAAATGGTTTGAGACAGCTCGTAAATTTAGAAAGACATTCGCGACCAAGTTTTGAGGACACTTTTGGGTGTTGGAAAAATGCAGCCAAATAGCTGTTTTTGGGAGTCTGAAAAAAGTGAAAGAAGTATCTTACTGCCTATGAGGCTTTGATGTGGGACTGCTCAGTGGAATAAGTGGTTGGTAAAGGTACAGGGAACCTGCGGATAGATGATAATTATTATCCTTTGGCGTGTCCGCCCTCGGGTGCGGTGCTCATCTCGTTACAATGCCTTGGAGCGTCGCCGTCGACGCCGTGAGTGGTAGGTTGGAATTGTTGAAACCGAATAACGGTGTTGTGCAATTTTAGCCGAGTTTTGGAGAATAGTGTATAATTTCCGCGATTTTGCGTGGCCTTAAATGGAGGGGAAGGGCTGTTTGTTACCATTATAAAGGGATGGGAGAATACATTCGCATTTTTAATGGTGGCAATATGGATATGTAAACCTATTGGTTGTGTATGCGTCTGGTTCGTGAGATAGCATTGAAACGTGAAAGCCAAATGGACAAAAATTGAATAAGATTGATGGATTTATGAAGTTGAATGAGAATACGAACAATGACGAGATTCACGATCTTGGAAAAACAGCAGCATATATACGCACTTAAGGTAGCGCTCAGCCACAAAACTCATGTTTGGCGCTCAGCTCATGCAATAAATAGCAATACCACTTTAATTGTATATCAAAGAGACATCAAAAAAACCTATTTACAATACAGTTCAGCACTTTAATGTGAATGTGTCAAATTTTATGACCATGTCGAATTTCCTATTCACACTAATTTTGTTTTTGACATAGCTCAGCGAAACTTCAACCGAGTTTGACGATTTTGGTATCAATAGAAAGATCTTTTAAAAATCTAGACGTGATTGATTTTTGATTTTTCATGTCTATTTTTGATTTTGCAAAAAAATCGATTTTTCAAAAATCTGTTGTCTTTGAGCGACTACAAAAAGTGCTGCGAGCCAAACTTTGAAAATCGAAAAACTTTCACGTCTGCATTTATATTCTTTCTTTCATTGTGCAAGTTTTTAACTCGATCGCAATCGGCAGCTGGGACCCAGGTCCAAAAAAAGTAGTAGATTTCGCTACGCAAAAATATGAGGTTTGCCCACACGTTTCACTTTTTCAAAAATTAGACCTTTCCTAGGACTGCATATTTCCGTTGAAAAAGTTACCAAAAGCCATACTCAATTGTTTCAGAAATTAAATCAAATATTTGACATTTTCGAAGATTTATCAGCTTTTTAGGTTTTTCATTTTTGATTTGCTATTTTCATGGCTGAATATCTAAGCAAAGCTTTAACGTATTTGTATGTTTAATACATCAATTTAAAGCTAAGAAACCACATATTTCAGTGCATGAGTAGTCATTTTATAATGAACCAAAACATTTTATGCTACGACTACAAATTTGTCAAAAAAATTTTAAAATTTTTTTTATCACAATATGCACATCAAATGAAAGCTCTGTTCATTCTGAACAACTTTCCTTCGAGACATTATGGTCAAAAATGTCGCTGAAAAAAATCAAACGCCAAAGTCGGTTCCCCTGAGCGCCACCTTAATATACACGTGTATCATACATGTACATAGTTGGAGGGGATGGGAAGACCCATTCGGTCCCGAGGGAGGAAGGGGGGGTCCCGCCTGGGGGAAAAGGGGGGAGGGTCCCGGCGGGAGTAAGATTTTGATCAAAATTTGAAAAAATCGGCAATTTTTTGTAAAATTTGAGCGATTTTTACCAAAATTTTCGCCAAAATTTGTGAAATTCGGTGTTTTTTGGTCAAAAACGGTGAAAATTATTTCATTTTTGGGTGGGGGGGGGGGGGGGGTGAAAAATGAGTTGACGCAGAGGAGGGGGCGTCCCACCAAGGGGAGGAGGGGTACCCACAATTTTGTTGCTGTTACATATGGATGACGTTTATATCTGTACGTACTACGTAGATGCCTAAAACAGTGGTAGAGATCGGCCCAAGTGCTATAGATGTATATCCAACACTTTTCTAAGAGGCCGCTGCCATTATTCCAGAACAACGCCGTATAATGGCCCTGTCGTATACTGAAGCAGCTCTCGGAGCTTGTTTATTCACGCAGAGTCATTAGACCATATCTGGCACTGTTCGAAATAAATAATGCCATATTGCCACTGCATTTTACAGCGATCTAGGGCAATGTTTGAGTTTTCGGGCCCGTTTTTCAGCACCAAGCAGGGGGGCTTGTCTCAATGGTTCAACTCTGAGGGGGAATGGGGCTTGTCCCGGATTTACAAATAAATCTGGACGGGGTCTTGCCCTCTCCCAGACTCTTTTCCCCATGTACATCTGTAGATATGCCCAAACACATGAAGCTGATGGGATGCTGAGCTGAACTAGCCAGGCAACTAGTTCTCATGTATGTGTGTGTGTGTGTGTGTTTCAGCCGAAGCCAACGAAAGGTCGAATGCGCATCCACTGCCTGGAGAACGTGGACAAGGCCCTGCAGTTCCTGAAGGAGCAGAGGGTGCACCTGGAGAACATGGGCTCGCACGACATCGTGGACGGCAACCCACGACTCACCCTCGGGCTCATATGGACCATCATTCTCAGATTCCAGGTAATGCAGGGGGGAGGGGCAGCGGAATACAAAACCAGGACGATTCCCCACTCCGCTTGGGGTCGGGCACCTTCCTCGCCGATTGCTCCTGTGCATCTCTGATCCTGAGTTGTGGGGGAAGTTTAAGATGTAGCATAAGTGGAACTGGTCAAAGACCTTTCCTCAGTGAGAGCCTTCGTTATACATACATACATGCATACATATACACGGGCACGGGGTCTCAGTGTGGGTGTGGGCTTGTCCCGGATATTTTGAAATTTTAGGGGGTCCCAGTTCCGACTTTTTCAGGATTTGAACTCACAACAACGAAAAAATGCTCACTTTGCCTAAATTTGGGTATTTTCCAAAAATTTGGTAATTTTCAGCTATTTTTTCGCTTTTTTCTCATTTTTGAAGCATTTTACAGCGATCTGGTGCAAATTTTGAGTTTTTGGGTCACATTTGTTTCAACACCAAGGAGGGACTTGTCTCGATCGGTCAATTCTAAAGGGGCTTGTCCCAAAATCTCAAATCCGTGGCGGGGGCTTCCCCGCCAAACCACCCCATTGACTTATGTGCATATATATAAATAGAATTTGAACATAATATCTTCTGTTCTGTTATCATATGGTATGATCGCTTGAACTATTGGTGCCCGGTCGGGGAAGGTATTAGTGTTGGTTTATTGGCCTAGGAAAAACCATACCCCGTTAATGGGCCCAAAAAATGCTGGATACCAATGAATTCTGGTTCAGTTGGCAGCCTTTGCCAATTGCACACTTGTCTGCTTTAATTTAAGTCTGTTGAGCTTTCTTCCTTAGTTTCATTCACACACTGGCGCTGCGCCTGCGTATATTATAGCCTTAGGTCAAAATTATTCCATGTGCCATTCGCTGATTGCACGCGCTTTATTCGTGTACGTATATAAAAACGGGGACTTTTTGGTCCTAGTGTCTAATCCAAAATTGGATTTGGTGGATTAGATTAAAAATTATTTGGTTAATAACACAGTACTAGATCACCGTTAGTAGTGAATATGAAACTAATAATGAGTTGTAAGATAATCAGCGATACTGCTAAAATTTCAGAGGTATGTTGTTCACTGATGTGCTGTGTTATTATTGGAACATATTGAAACTTAATTGGCGAAATCCTAAACTGGATACTCGCAGGGATCAACCAGTTGTTTTTTGACAACGTGTTCTCTTATAAGATTGCAGAAAATGCGCAGAGGGCAGAGCAGTAGAAACTTGGGGCCTACTCCTTTACCGGATTAAAAGGTTAATTATAATCGGACTGAACGGTTTAAAAATTATGCTGAAAGATGCCGTTCCTCAACCTCCGGATTAAACGGACTCACTCAACGTTTAGCGCCTGTTTTGTAATCTTACTAAACGGACTTAACTATACACGCTGATGTTAAGCGTGCATGTTAAATCCGTTTAGTACAGCGGTAGCGTTGCAATGGGGTCAGACTAAAATTAAGCCGCTGATTTACTTTAACTCGTTTAGTCCGTTTAACACGATTTGCCATTCCAAAACCTCGGACTAAAAAGGTCCAGTCCGTTTAATCCAGTAAAGGAATTGGCCCTTGGACAAGCTCAATAAATTGTTTTTTGCTGTTATTTACGGCTAAGCTATTCTGCTGCTAATAAATTTGATTTATATTGGTAACACACTCTAGATCGTGTTAGTATTAAGAGTTTAGAGTTTCCAGCTTGGAAAGTGACAAGTTTGTGTAGCTTTTTCTTGTGTGAAAAAATATAAACTAATAATTTTATGATGGTTTTTCTCACATTACAGAACTGCCTCAACGTTGCAAACTTTTCTGTTGTCGTTTTGCAAACAGTATTTTGTGAAATGGTATTTTGCGCAGCTCGTATACCCTATGCATGCCTTTAATAGTTAGTTTTTTTACAATTTAATTTTTAGCATTATGTATGTATTGATCAGCTGTGTTGCTAAACATTAGCCTGACGAAGAAACAATATTGTTGAATCCTTTTAGGTCTGCTAATAGAAGTTCGTTAAGGGGGTAGTGTCGCGAAAGCAGTTTTGCTCATAGGCTGTGAAAATAGAACTTTTTGTTTTGAAGTAGTACATGCAATGAGAAGCTAGTCCAACGCTGTATGGTATCAAATAATTACTGCCAGACATCACACTATCAATATTGACAAATATCTTGGACCAATCGTCATTTGTAAGCCAGACATCACACAATAGGGACATAAAAGTTCGAAAAATCAAGCCAGATATCAGATTGGCCAGCTTGTGAAGTACACATAATGTGTGGACGCACAATTTTTTCCGACAAATAAGAAAAAAGAAAATTGAAGGTTCGTTTTTCTTCTGATTTGAAAATAAGCGTCTAGATTTTCCACAATTTATCATTATTACTGCACCTATTTTACAGTTTAAGTACACCTTCACAGTTCAAACTAGTATTACTCCACAGCCGCTACAGTAATCTGCACTAAATTTTGTGTGCATAAACTGCAACATATGTGCTATTAGTCTGTGTAAAAAAACTAAACAGAAAAATTGATAAATGTGACTAAAAAATGGAATGTGAATAGGTTTTTTTTCGTCATTTTTCCGACTTTAAGACATTATTGCAAACTATATGCTGCACCAATTTTGCTGAAACTTGGCAAAATAATTTGCCTTTTGGTAGATTTTTAAAATGTAGAAAGAACAATTTCTAACATTTTACTGAACAAGTTTTACAGTCGCGCAAAATCGACTGCTTTCGCGACACTACCCCCTTAAGTCGTATATTGTCGGTGTGAAATCACACGTGTCTAGTTTTTACTTACGCTTCCGCATTTTAGATCAGACTTTGTCATTTTTGGTCAGACGTGTGTGGTTGATCGGCCAGCATCATGTAAATATGTCTATTTTTGTGTACTGACTGCCCTTGAACGGAATAGGGACAAGTGCAGATAGGGACAAGTCAGAGGTCTAGATAGGGGCAAGTTCAGGTAGTCCAGACGCGAACAATAAGTCGAGGGATCGACTAGTCCAGTCACGGACTACTGCAGATGTGCCAACGGACTAGTCGATAATCGATATACGGACAAGTCACAGGTCCAGCGTCCAGATACGGACAAGTCCAAATACGGTGTAGTAGTCCAGATACGGACATGGGACAAGTGTAGAGACGGGCAAGTCCAGATAGGGACTAGTGCAGATACGGTTAAGTCCAGATACAGACATATTACTGGTCGAGATACGGACAAGTCCAAATACGGACAAGTGCAGACTGCAGATAAGGACAAATGTGAATGGTTGTTATAGATCCAAGACATCACGTTCGAGGACACGGACAACCAGGAGACGCGTTCGGCCAAGGAGGCCCTGCTGCTGTGGTGTCAGATGAAGACGGCCGGCTACCCCAACGTCAACATCCGCAACTTCACCACCTCCTGGCGTGACGGGCTGGCCTTCAACGCCCTCATCCACAAGCACAGGCCAGACCTCATCCAGTACGACCGCCTGCAGAAGTCCAACGCCATACACAACCTCGACAACGCCTTCAACGTCGCCGAGTCACAGCTCGGACTCACCAAGCTGCTCGATGCTGAAGGTAGACACTACCCAGACACAATCCTATCGATCTGAGAGAGTGTTTGACGTTGGTAACGGAAGGAGGGGAGGGCTTCGCTGTTACAGAAATGTAGCTTATTTCATATGTGACCTATGCTCATGGCGAGGGGGCGAACAATATCCATCGACCATCCAGTTAGTGTGTGCCAGATGCCTGTAGTTAATGACTATACTTAGTTATATATATATTGATGCACTCGCTACTGCTGATTTTACATGATACTAAAATGCACTCACTAAAGAGATCTTGGTGGAAACTTTTGCACCCTGTGGGCCCCCTATCTCCTAGTTTGCCCCTCCAACCCACTAATTTGTGTGATTTAGACGTGAACGTGGACATGCCGGACGAGAAGTCGATCATCACCTACGTGGTCACCTACTACCACTACTTCAACCAGCGCAAGCAGGAGACCATACAGGGACGCAGGATTGGAAAGGTCACACTCTTCAGAATATATACTCTTGATGTAGTGTCATGGTTTTTTGGTATACTCTTGATGTAGTGTAATGGTTTGGAAGTCTTGAAGGGTCATACTCTTGATATATACTCTTGATGTAGTGTAATGGTTTTTTATATACTCTTGATGTAGTGTAATGATTTGGAAAGCTCATACTCTTAATGTACCTAGTCAAAATCTGTTCTTTTCGTAACAAAATCACATGTTTCGTTTTCTCAAGTGGTGCAACTATTTTTAGTTTGACTGAGAGTGTGTGTGTGTGTTTGTAGGTGGTGGACGCGTGCATGGAGAATGAGCGGATGATCCAGGAGTACGAGTCGCTGACCTCTGACCTCTTGGAGTGGATCAAGCGCACCATCGAGATGCTCAACGACCGACACTTCTACAACAGTCTCACCGGCGTCCAGAAACAGCTGGCCGACTTCAACACCTACAGAACCGTGGAGAAACCGCCAAAGTAATCTGAGCGGCATAATAATTGTCCTTAAGGACAAAGGGACAGGGACAAGGACATAGCTTGCTTAGGGATTGGGACAAAGCTCAGGGACGAGTATGAACCGGGCTTTAATTGTCCGTAGGGACAAAGGGACAGGGACAAGGACAAAGCTTGCTTAGGGATTGGGACAAAGCTCAGGGACGAGTATGAACCGGGCTTTAATTGTCCGTAGGGACAAAGGGACAGGGACAAGTACAAAGCTTATGGACGAGTATGAACTAGGCTTTACTTGTGCGTAGGGACAAGTGAACAGGGACAAGGACAAATTTTGGTCAGATAGTGTGAAAAGTGGACCGTATGATTTTAGCTATTATTTACATTCGCGTTAGTGTTGACTCCCTCCAACATTATACATGCAAAAAACAGCCTTTTAGTTTCTGTGACGCCCACATCTACAATATGTAGCCTCAACGAGTAATCGGTGAAATATTAGGTATTGTTGACTAAGTCCAGCACTAAACCAGAGCATAAACCTTAGCCTAAACCTAAAGTCCCGGGAAACGTGAGCCAATCACTGAAGAGATGTGCTAAACATAGTGAGCTTTCACAGGAAATAGAAAGAGACTACTATATAATTTGCCTTTTTTTCAGATTTGTGGAGAAGGGTAATTTGGAAGTGTTGCTGTTCACGCTGCAGAGCAAGATGCGGGCCAACAACCAGAAGGTGTACACGCCCAGGGAGGGCAAGCTGATCGCAGACATCAACCGCGCCTGGGAGAGCCTGGAGAAGGCCGAGCACGAACGAGAACTCGCACTCAAGGAGGAACTCATCAGGTATTTAGACCAGGAGACTTAGACTGGCAGTCTGCTGAGGTTAGACCGAAAGGGTTAGGTTACACCAGGAGAGTTAGGCTAGACCGGGAGAGGTAGGCTAGACCAGGAGAGTTAGGTTAGACTAGGAGACTCATGTTAGACTGGGAGACCACTGAAGTTAGACCAGGACATTGTTGTTAGACAACTGTTAGAGCAGACCCATCTCGATCTGGCAACAATTGGTAGGGGAGATAAGTCGCCGAATTAGAAAACAGCAGTTAGAGCAGAATAATAACAGAACCTTTGAGGTAATTAATGTCTGACCAAGAAAGTTGCTGAGCTTATAGAGACAAACGAGGTCACGTGATTTTTGCGACCAGTTGTACCAAAATTTAACTTGTTTATGAACTTTAAAATACGCTGTTTAGTGTTAGATTGCGTGTGGACTGCAAGGCACGTTTAATTGTATGTTAGTGATTTTTTGGATAAGTAGATGATGATGGAATGATTTTTTTGTTTTTTTTTACTTTCTGTTTTTTTCAGACAAGAAAAACTGGAGCAATTGGCAGCCCGATTCGACCGTAAGGCGGGCATGCGAGAAACTTGGCTGAGCGAGAATCAACGACTGGTCTCACAGGTATGGCTAACTTACAGATTGATTAGGCATTAGACCGATTGATTACTGAACAGAATACTGTTTCTTGGTGTCTAAGTCAAGTAAGTCAAGTCATTGATTACTATGTGACAGTTCGATTCCGCGTCTAAGTCTTTTACGTAGTCTGGGTGGGAAAAAGGACCAATAGGCTAAGGGCCCTTTTCTTTACTGGACTAAACGGTTTCAAACCCATCCTTAAAATGCCATTCCCAAACCTCCGGACTAAAAGAATACTGTTGTTTTTAGGACAACTTCGGTACGGACTTAGCATCGGTGGAGGCGGCGACGAAGAAGCACGAGGCCATCGAGACGGACATCTACGCCTACGAGGAGCGCGTCCAGGCCGTCATGGCCGTCGCACAGGAGCTGCAGAACGAAAACTACCACGACATTGACAGGATCAACTCACGGTACTCCACACTGGATGGACTTAGATGGACTAAGGCAATGCTCAGGGGACTGGGTTGGACTTGGCGGGTTAGATAGAGAGTGGTGGGACGAAGGCAGGGACTGTGACTGAATCAGATCTGGGGGGGTGATCTAGCCTAGCATATTTTTAGATTTAGCATTATACTGTTGTCTAAAGCGTTGCTACAGTACTTCAGCAGCATCTTAAGTCACTGTCCCCATCACAAAGTTTAATGCACTGAAAATATAATGTTTCACAGTCGTTTGCAAATGACTTTGTGCAATCTTTGCTTGCCCATGTATGTACCAAGTTAATTTTCTGGGCTTGGGGTATTGTTTCTTAATACAATATGTACAAGGGGGGGTGCGATGGGGGGACCCCAAAATCGCGGGGCCGGGATGAGTGTCCTGAAAATTTGTTGCACAATTCAGTAAAAATTGCACATTTTTGCATAATTTACGGCATTTTTGATCAATCAAGGGGGAGAGGGTCCCCAAAATTTGGCCGGGAGCGTACATGTATGAGGGGGGATGAGGGGGACCCCCAAAATCAAGGGGGTGGAGGGTCCCCAAAATTCGGGCAAAATTCAGTAAAAAAAGCACATTTTTGGGAAAATTTTACAACATTTTGCAAAATTTTGGGTATTTTGGTCGTTCAGGGTTGAAGGGTCCCCAAAATTTGGCCGGGAAGGCCCCCCCCAAAAAAAATTTGACCCCGTTATAATACCATGTGAGTATGTTGTTCAGTGTGGGTTGAATTGTGTGGGCGTTGTTTTGCAGGAAGGACAACGTGCGTCGTCTGTGGGACTACCTGCTGGAGCTGCTGCTGGCCCGGCGCGTGCGTCTGGAGCTGAGCATGGCCATCCAGAAGATATTCCAGGAAATGCTATACGTCCTGGACCTCATGGAAGAGCTGAAGGTAGATTGTTTTAGTTTTGTTTTCATACTTGTCCTTTAGGACGTTAGGACCGGGACAAAGATAAATTTCTGTCAGCTGTAGAGAAGAATATACAACAGCCGTTGGCTCAATTTTTAGCATACGATCTGGATGTGACCCAGAATTTCTTCATGCGAAACATTGACTCTTTTGGTGAGGTAGTTTGCTTGGAATCGCTTAGAGACAAAACGATAAGGACAAGGACAAGTATGAAGCGGGATTTACCGGCTGTAATTGAAAATGGGTGTAAAGCAGCTTGTCCTCACCTTTGGGAGGCTTGAAAATACGAAAATGCAAAAAAGTTTTTCCGTAGACTTAATTTTTTTGTAAAACTGATATTTTTGTAGTTTTGTATCTGTTTCATTTTGGCTCATCTGTCCTGCATATTATAGCAATCGGATGTAATTTATTTGCAGAGTTTCAGCCACATTTTTTCTCACTACTAAGAGAGGGGGGCTTGTCTTGATGGGCCAAGTCTCTGGGTCCCCCCCAGATTTAATGGTGTGTCTGTTTTGCTTTAGGGCCGTCTGCTGTCGGAGGACTACGGGAAGCACCTGATGGGCGTGGAGGACCTGATCCAGAAGCACCAGCTGGTCGAGTCCGACATCGGCGTGGCCGGGCGACGCGTCAAGGCCGTCAATGCGCAGGCTGAGCGATTCACGCTGCCCGACGGACCGGACGGATCCGGTATGGAGGGACGAGAGTCTAGTCGGACTAAGACTAAGCCGGGTGGAAAGGAAGGACTATGACAGTTGAAAAGGAAGGACTAAGGCTTAATTAAATCAGTAGAAAGGAAGTACCAAGACAATTAGAAAGGAAGGAATAAGACTAAGCTGGTTAGAAATAAAGGACTAACACTAAGCTAGTTCTGACAGAATGAACCATGGGGGATCGTCTAATTGATTATTCTGTGTTTGCCTTGTTAGGCTATCGGCCGGTGGACGGAGCCGTGGTGACGGAGCGTATGCAGCTGTTGGAGGAGAAGTATGCGGAGCTGTTGGACTTGGCCAAGCAGAGACGAGGGCGACTCGAGCAGAACAGACGGCTCTGGCAGTTCTTCTGGGAGGTGGCCGAGATGGAACAGGGCTTCAAGGAGCTGGAGCACGTTCTCAGCTCGCCCGACGTCGGCCATGACGTCACCAGTGTCAAACTGCTGCTCTCCAAGCACAAGGTAGTCACTGGTTGGTTGGTGTCCAAGGGGGGGATGGGGCAGGGCTTCAAGGAGCTGATTGATTGATTGACTGTCTAATTGATTATTGATTAGTTAATTGATTGACTGATTGTTGGATTGATTGATTAATTGATTGATTGATGGGTTGCGTTTTGACGTGTTTCAAAGATGGCCTCGTTGGATTAAATTGAGCCCAGATTGGTAGTGGCTTGAGGATTGTGATTGTTTCAGAATATCGAGTCGGACATGGCGGGCCTGGAGCGCCAGATGAAGACTCTGATGGAACAGGGAGACGAGCTTATCAAGGCCGACATTCCCGGCGCGGACGAGGTAAAGGCCATTCCAATTAATTCATTCATTTTGCGTCATTCAGCTGATTAGGCATTCTGAGATTCATTCAGAGATACGTACTATTACATAGCTAAATATCAATTACGGCTTGTTTTATAGGTTGGTGCAGCGCACTTGAACCGAATTAAGAAATTGAGCGTGGGCTACACTGGTTTAAGTCAATCCTCTGCCAAACCGATTTGATGCAGTCCATAGATGAAAATCGATACTATGGAAATTTATGCAGACTTTATTGAACAGTTTATTTTAACTTTAGCGTGTGTTGTAGTAAATGGTATTCTAGATGAGCTAAGAGTAAATGCACCAAACTTAGTAGTAAACTAGTAGTAGCAAGAGTACAGTAGTAGCTATTAGCTAGTCATAGTAAAATGTGATTGGTCTGATTTTGTAGGTTGAGGACCGGATGCGTCACGTGCAGAACAACTGGGACACGCTGAAGAGACTGGCTGAGGAGCGCAAGAATAGACTGCTGGGCGCTGTAGACTACTACCAGGTAACCCCCCTCCCCACCCCCCTTAGCATAGGGTTGTTACGCACAGAGAGGGGGGGGTAATGAAAGGAGACTGAGCTTAATAATCGGAATGTAGGAATGCAGGCAGGAATAATTCATTCACACAAACACGATTATAGAAAGTTAGATTTTAACGTTAATTTGCGAAGCCAATAGGTCAACGCACTATGTTTGAAGCTGAATCGTAAAGTTTTGAAAGCTATGAACTGTCGTATAGACACGAAATTTTAAGTAGAGATTATTAAAAAAGAGCCGGATATAGGACTTGGCCTTCTGAACTGTAGAATCGTTTTTTTGCAATAAACGGTGGTTAAAAGTGGTTTGTGTTTTTTATTGTAGTTTTGTTTGTGTGTTTTGTTGTAGTTTTTTGTTTTTTGTTGTAGCTTGTGTGTTTGTGTTTTTTAGTTTTTTGCGGAGTGCGACGACCTGGACGCGTACATGCTGGACACCCTGCGCCTGGTCAGCTCGGAGGACGTGGGCAGGGACGAGGCAGCCGTACAGTCCCTCATCAAGAAGCATGACGACGTCACCGAGGACCTGAACCAGTTCGCCAACACCATCGACGGAGTGCGCTCCATGGCCAGTCAACTGCCAGAGCCTGTACGTGTGCACTCTCGACTTGGCTGGATTTAGCGGATTAGATTAGATTAGATTACATTAGATTATATTAAGTCATGTTTGGTTGATTGGAGCTGCATCTGCAACAGAATTTAGTGAATTAGGTTAACGTCTGTTTGTTGATTTAAGGGGGTAGTGTCGCGAAAGCAGTCGAATTTGCGCGACTGTAAAACTTGTTCAGTAAAATGTTAGAAATTGTTATTTCTATATTTTAAAAATCTACCAAAAGGCAAATTATTTTGCCAAGTTTCAGCAAAATTGGTGCAGCATATAGTTTGCAATAATGTCTCAAAGTCGGAAAAATGACGAAAAAAAAACCTATTCACATTCCATTTTTTAATCACATTTATCAACTTTTCGGTTTAGTTCTTTTACATAGACTAATAGTACATATGTTGTAGTTTATGCACACAAAATTTAGTGCAGATTGCTGTAGCGGCTGTGGAGTAATACTAGTTTGAACTGTGAAGATGTACTTAAACTGTAAAATAATAACAGCAATAATGATAAATTGTGGAAAATCTAGACGCTTATTTTCAAATCAGAAGAAAAACGAACCTTCAATTTTCTTTTTTCTTATTATTGTCGCAAAAAATTGTGCGTCCACACATGATGTGTACTTCACAAGCTGGCCAATCTGATATCTGGCTTAATTTTTCGAACTTTTATGTCCCTATTGTGTGATGTCTGGCTTACTAATGACGATTGGTCCAAGATATTTGTCCATATTGATAGTGTGATGTCTGGCAGTAATTATTTGATACCATACAGCGTTGGACTAGCTGCTCATTGCATGTACTACTTCAAAACAAAAAGTTCTATTTTCACAGCCTATGAGCAAAACTGCTTTCGCGACACTACCCCCTTAAGCTGTATCTTACACTGGATTTAGCTGATTAGTTTAGATTTGGTCGATTGGGGCTGGATTTAGCGGATTAGGTTAATGTGTCGTTGATTTGGGTTTCATCTGAAACTGGATTTATCGGATTAAATTGTTATGCTGGTAACTAAAGACGAGATGCGTTATGACATGACAATCATGCTTTCATTCACAACACCGCCTGCCACTACTGCAGAGTACAGAAGTAGGGCAGGAGTAGTCTCGGTGTTGTGACTGAAACTGTGTGTGGGTGGGTTTTTTCAGGGTCGCAGCAGCGTGGACGTCCGCGATCGCCTGGAGAACGTGGGGCGTCGCTACGAGGAGCTTTTGGAGTTGGCTCGGCTGAGAAAGCAGCGTCTGCTGGACGCCTTGGCTCTGTTCAAACTCTACAACGACGCCGACAGCGTGGAGGCCTGGATCCGGGAGAAGGAGAAGCTGCTCGACACCCTCTCGCCCACCGACGACCTGGAGAGCGTTGAGATCATGAAGCATCGCTTCGAGACGCTCGACCAGGACATGCGCAATCAGGACAACAAGGTGACCAGGGGGAGGGGTTGACAGGACTCGACTATGACTCGACCAGGACTAGGCTATGACTCGACCAGGACTAGACTATGACTAGACCTGGGCCCGATTTATCGAAACAAAATGTTCGTCATCGAAAATGTTCGTCATCAAAAGTTCGTCATCGAAAATGTTGGTCATCGAAAATGTTCGTCATCAAAAATGTTCGTCATCGAAAAACAAATGTTCGTCATCAAAAATGTTCGTCATCGAAAAACCAAATGTTCGTCATCGAAAAACCAAATGTTCGTCATCGAAAATACACGTTCATTATTGAAAAGACAAATGTTCGTCATCGAAAATGTTCGTCATCGAAAATTTTGGATTGATCGAAACATTTTCGATGATGAACATTTGTTTTTTCAACGGTGATTTATCAAAAGACAAATGTTCGTCATCGAAAGTTCGTCATCGAAAATGTTCGTCATCGAGAAATTTTTCGATGACGAGCTTTGTTCGTTTAGAACATTATTATGTTCTAAATGACAAAAGCTCGTCATCGAAAATTTTTTCGATGACGAACATTTCAACGGAGCTCGGTACCTCCGTTGAAATTTTCAACTGCGAACGTCTATAGGTGCATAAGCAGCTGGCAGTAATTTTAATATTAATATAAATAGCCAACCTTATTTATTATTAATTAAATATTAATGTAAATAGCACAACAGCGCAAAATATTAATTTATTATATTATTATATTACTTATTATATTTTTAATATTAATATTATAATAAAATATTTGAAATTAGAAGTATTTTCAATAACAATTTTTCATATTAATTATTAAAATAACCGTACTGCCGTATGGACATTGGGACCAACTGAACAGCAGAATGGCCGCTCAATTCATACCTTCGCTCGTACAGCCATCTGCCACTTTGCCCGTCAGCTATATGTCCGTTCATCTACATATGCTAAACCGCACTATTTCACTTTGTCCGTATATGCCCGGCAAAGTTAATTTCAGTTCAACTTAGCCAAAACTCCCGGGAATACGGACAAACGGACATACTGTTCAAAAATATGAACGCAACTTAGGCCCAAGCTATGCTCGTTTGCCTTAAAAAGTAAGAATTAAAAAACATATTATACAGGCTTTGTCCGTATGCCCTACTGAAGTATGAATCGACCCTAATAGCTGTTAACTGAATAACTGATATCTGCGACGATACTGCAAAGAGAGTTGGCTGGCCGTTTCAAGCATTTGGTTCAGGCGTACTTAATTTAAGACCGGTTCATACTTGTCCTTGAGAACACAGAGGGACGAGAAGGACTAGGGCACATTTCGGTCAGCTGCTGTCAAGAATTAACTGAAGCGTTTTAGATGAATTTTGTATTCGGTCTGGAATTGAGGTCAAATATTGTCAAAATCGGCTTATCTGGCCAGGTAACTTTGGAATTGCTCAAGGACAAAATGATAGGGACAAGGACAAGGGCGAGTATATGAACCGAGCTCTGTGAAATTATAACAAGCTTTTCAGCTTTTCTTAACTATTAAATTAGTTCTCTTTCGGCAAAATGATTTGTGTAAAGTTTTTCAAAACTTTGGTTAATGTTGCGGAAAAGTTGAAACAAAATAATATTCAACTTTGAGAGTTTGCCACTATTTATTGGCACCAGACAGAACCACTAAATTCAATACTTTATTGTACCTCAATTTTAGTAGTATTAGGTAGTCTTAGGTAGTAGTAGTAGTAGTATTGGAAGTAGTTAGTAGTAGTTATTATTATTATTAGAGAATTAAGACTTTAATGAAAATGTTCTAATTCAGAATGTTTAGACTTCGAACGACTGATCTAATTTCGAACGCTGAAAATTTTCAATAATGAACATTTTCGATGACGAACATTTGCTTTTTCGATGACGAACATTTGCTTTTCGATGACGAACATTTGCTTTTTCGATGACGAACATTTGCTTTTTCGATGACGAACATTTGCTTTTTCGATGACGAACATTTGCTTTTCGATGACGAACATTTGCTTTTTCGATGACGAACATTTGCTTTTTCGATGACGAACATTTTTGATGACGAACTTTTCGATGACGAACATTTTCGATGACGAACTCGCCGTTGAAAGGAAGAATTTGGTCTTCATAAAACAAATGTTCGTCATCGAAAATGTTTCGATCAATCCAAATTTTTTGATGACGAACATTTTCGATGACGAACATTTCTGATGACGAACATTTTGCTTCGATAAATCGGGCCCAGGACTCGACTATGACTCGACCAAGACTAGACTGTGACTCGACCAGGACTAGACTATGACTCGACCAGGACTAGACTATGACTTGACCAGGACTAGACTATGACTCAACCAGGACTAGACTATGACTCGACAAGGACTAGACTATCCCTCGACCAGGACTAGACTATGACTCGACAAGGACATGCGCAATCAGGACAACAAGGTACGCAATGACTCGACCAGAATTCGACTAGTACTCGACAAAGGACTCGAGCATGACTCGACCAGGACATGACTATGACTCGACCAGGAGTCGACTATGACTCGACCAGGAGTCGGCTATGACTCGACCAGGACATGTGCAATCAGGACAAAGGGCCTCGTTTGAATAAACTCACAGGCACACATTTGTGAGATTTGTTAGTGCTAAACCAGGTGATTCGTATATTTTCATTACGAATCACCATCTTTTGCGGCCAAATTTATCACAATTGTGCGCCTGTAAGTTTATCGAAACAGGCCGGAGGGGGTTGCTAGCAGGAACTCTTCTTAACATGATCAGAGTTGGCTTCACCATGCTTGGTGACAACCGGCTCTAAATGCGAGTCTGCAACTACAGCGCTATCAGGATTCATACTTACAGCTGTATTCCGTTCATCCGGTAAAATTACGAAAAAATTACGCCACAATCTGATCTTGTAGCTCTATTCAGTGTGTAAAGTGAAATAACACGACTTATACTGCACACAGCAGCGTGCAGTCTGCTGATACTCCAAGCTATACTGCTCAGTGCACAGCCAGAGTTGAAATGGATGTACAAGTCACTTATAGCACTGGTGGTTCTAAAAGTAATTGATACGCATGTGTGAAACCCTCGTGCAGGTGCACTCGTGCGCTTCGCACTTATACACTATTAGTGGCGTGATCATTTTGTAAATTTGTCGGCTATACGGACATGCGGCTGTTAGTATGAATCGAGCCTAACTAACTTGCTAATGCACACTGTGAATCTCGCAGTCTGCACTTCTTTTCAAAAGTCAGTCTTGCACTGCTCATTTCAAAGCACATCAATAATCATATATTGCAGGTGGCCAACGTGAACAATCTGGCTCGTCATCTGGTGCAGGCCGAGCATCCGAACGCCGACGAAATTGTCCAGAAACAAAATCATCTGAATGCAAGGTAATCACTGCGTCATGTTAGAGTTTAAACGAAGCCTGTTTTATTAATGTTATGAGTCTGGATTTAAAACGCTTTTTTCGAATTTCAGCGGCTCAGTCTGTTACTATTAAATAGGTTTGTGTTAATTGTGTACTGTCAATATTCCTTATTTGAGGGTCTTTATTTTGGTAAAAACAAATATTTTACTGCAACTGGTCAAAAACTGGTCTTTTGTTTAGTTCTCTAAGCGTTGAATATAAATGCATATTTTTCAGATGGCAAAAACTGAAAGATAACACTGACGATAAGAAGGCAGAATTGGAACAGGCACATCGTTTCCAGACTTTCAAGATTGACTGCAGTGAAACTGTGGTATGTGTTTCATGAAACCTGTTAAGAAAATGTTTCACGAGTTGTACTTAGTAGGACCAGCTGTTTGGAAGGTTGCGGTACCTCGGCTTCGGCTGAGTTACCGTTCAAATGGGTTAAATTTATTTTTCTGTGGTCGTCTCACGGCGACCCGATATGTAAAGTGGTTTTAGCTTAGGTCCCGGTAATGTAAGCGTTAGATCAAATTTTGATCGTGAATATTGTATTGACTCTGACTTTAAGCAGTTGCCTGTAACTGTGAATTTCATCGTGATTTAGCGTAGCAAAATGCAACCACTTTAATGTTGCGAATCCGTAGTGTCTGTATCTATGACTAAAGTGTTGTAGTCAAGAGTCGATTTGTACTCATAGTTTGTGCCCGTATGTCCCTTCAGCCGCCAAAATCGCGAAATAATCATGTCACAGTCTAATCTTATAAACTATTGGTGGCGTGATTGTTTAGTAATTTAACGAACAGATTTAGTCAGTAGGGACAGTAACCTCGATTCATACTTACAGCCGTGTGTCGTCCGTTCAGGCGGCAGGATTGCGAAATAATCACGTCACTAACAGTGTATTTTTGTGTAAAATCAAATTGCGGCGTGATTATTTCGTAATTTTGCCGGCTGAACTTACATATACGGCTGTAAGTATAAATCGACCTTTATTCGTATTCGATTTGTGGGTGTGTTTTAGACGTGGATCCAAGACAAGACGCGGGTGCTGGAGGATACCGACGAGCTGACCAATGACCTCAGCGGGGTCATGAAGTTGCAGCGCAGACTCTCCATGATGGACCGCGATCTAGGTGCCATTCAGGCCAAGGTAGGACACACTGGCAATTTCTCATGGCACAATAGTGAGGGATTTATTATTTATTAGAGAGACACATAAACATAACAGTATGCTGTAGTACCAGTGGTGTTACCTGGCATATTTTTAGTGGGGGAGTCTGGGGGGGGGGGCGCCCCCACATTTGGACTGGAGCCCCCCTTATTTCAGATGGGGTCCCCACCATAGCCCAAATTTGTTTCGAAAAGGACGCTTTAGCGACTTTGTAGCTGTGGCGATGTCGCGTTGGTAGGGTTTTTGGGTCTAGTTTTGCATACTTTAATAATAACGTATATAAACTTAACAGTGACCGTATTTCGCCTAAAAATAGTTTTCTCGTCAGTTTGGGGAGCCCCCCATTTTTGTCGGCGCCCCCCCCCCCCATAAAATTTTGCGTAAAAATAGTTTTTATCGTCTGTTTGGGGAGCCCCCCATTTTGGTCGGTGCCCCCCACGTAAGATTTTACCTAAAAATATACCAGTGTTACCTGTGTTCCTCTAATTGCTATCTATTTTGTTTTGTTTTCCTGCTCTTGGGTAAAATTATTTCGTTTAATAGGGGTTATAATCTGTGGCGGTATTCTGCCGATCTGACCTGGTCTAAGTGTAGACCTGTTTAAATTGAGAGTCAATGGGGTAATTTTGGTATTCCACATAATATAATGTTAATGTGTGTTGTGTTCCAAAATATAATAATAATATAATGTGTGTTTCAGTTGGACAAGCTGGAGCAGGAGGCGGCCCAGTTGGAGGGCGAGCGACCGCAGGAGGCCCAGGCCATCCGGGCCAGCGTCAACGCCATCCGGGCCGTGTGGAGCTCGCTCACACAAAAGGTTACCCACATTGCTAAGCTCATTAATCACACAATACTAGTCTGATTAATCCCCTAATACTTATCTGATACAGTATTCACACAGGAAATCCCAATACTAGTCTGATTAATCTCCTGATGGTGATCTAAAGATGTTTTGAGAACGACAATTGAAAATAATATATACGTATAATAGCCATAAAGGCCTATTCGCGTGAGGGCGCATTATTGCTCCTTGGCGTACGCCATGCAATCCGCTCTCGTGTGAATAGGCCTTCAAGATTTGCTAGGATTCGGTACTATTAATAATTTGTCACAGTTAAGTTAAGCTCCGACTCCAAATTAGCTGTGATGCCATATTATTATACTTTCATGGTGAAGTTTGGTGAACTTGAATACCCGAAATTTTTTATGATATTCGAAAAAATGGCCTTGTTGTCCAATTTTCTGTAGAGGGGGGCCCAACCCAACCCTGTATGGCGTGGTTTTATAATTGGTGTTTGTTGTTTTAGGTGAAGGAGCACGAGTCGAAGCTGGACGAGGCCGGAGACCTGCAGCGATTCCTGCGCGATCTGGACCACTTCCAGGCCTGGCTCAGCAACACGCAGCGGGAGGTGGCCAGCGAGGACGAGCCGCAGAGTTTGCCAGAGGCAGAGCAATTGCTGCAGCAGCACTCGGCCATCCGGGAGGAGATCGACGGATACGCCGAGGACTACGCCAAGATGCGCGCCATGGGCGACAGGGTCACGCAGGACCAGACCGACCCGCAGTACATGTTCCTCAGACAGGTAGCACTGGGACTGGGAGTGGGATAGGCCGACTAGGGACTGCAGACCAGTGTGGTCCGACTAGGGACTGTGTTACACCAGCGTAGTCCGACTATGGACTGCAGACCAGTGTGGTCCGACTAGGGACTCAGTTACACCAGCGTAGTCCGACTATGGACTGCAGACCAGTGTGGTCCGACTAGGGACTCAGTTACACCAGCGTAGTCCGACTAGGGACTGCAGACCAGTGTGGTCCGACTAGGGACTCAGTTACACCAGCGTAGTCCGACTAGGGACTGCAGACCAGTGTGGTCCGACTAGGGACTCAGTTACACCAGCGTAGTCCGACTAGGGACTGCAGACCAGTGTGGTCCGACTAGGGACTCAGTCAGACCAGCGTACTTCGACCAGCGTAGCCCGACTATGCACTCAGACCAGCGTAGACCGACAGGATTTTCTGGCTGTCGGAGTGCGAATCAAAATAGTCGTACTGTGGACTGCAGTGTGACTAGAGTGATCAAATTAGGTGCATTTGTAGTCGGACTGTGGACCGGAGTTGGACTATGTGTGTTTTTTAGCGACTGGAAGGCTTGGAGGAGGGCTGGCAGGAGCTGCACCGGATGTGGGAGAATCGCCAACGCATGCTGTCCCAGGGACTCAACCTGCAGATTTTCCTTCGGGACGCCAAACAGGCCGAGGTCTTGCTCTCGCAACAGGAAAACTATCTGGCCAAAGAAGAAGTCCCAGTATGTTCTTTTTTCTTCAAAAGACTATGGTGTTATCTTGTGATCTACGTGATCTATCTAAGTATCTACTCACATTCATGCATTCATTCATTCACAGAGAGTAAGTACTGAATGACTAGAGCTGCAGGCATAGTGATGTTGGTATAGGTTATCATTTGCTTATTTTGTTAATATTATGAATGAAGTGCATGTCGAGTTAACTGACTAACTTCGGAGTTCGGACTAATAACTTGAACTAATACGCCTAGTCGGTAATTCCTGTACTGTGAGTGAGTGTGTGTGTTGTTGTTGTTGTTGGTAATTGGTGTATTGTGAGTGGGTGTGTGTGTTGTGTTTTCAGTCATCCCTGGAGCAGGCCGAGAACGTGATCAAGCGCCACCAGGACTTCATGACGACCATGGACGCCAACGACGACAAGATCAGGGCCGTGATCCAGTCCGGGGACTCGCTCTGCCAGGACGGACACTATGCCGCCGACAAGATACACAAGAAGGCCAGGAACATCGAGGAACGGTAGGTCCACAGTCCACAGTCAGGTATAGGGGCAGGTAGTTGAATCTGGGACGGTAAGCTCAACGTCACCCCCCCCCCCGATAGGTGCTTCACCCCCCCCCAAGGTAACCTAGACTAATGCGAGCATTGCTTTTGTGGATTTGGTTATATTTTCGGGGGTGTACCTTGTGCTGTGTTTGTTTAGCCGAAATGTGAATCGTCAGAAAGCAGTGGCGGAACTGGAGCGACTGAAGGATGCACTGTCCATGCAGCAATTCCTCAGCGATTGCGAAGAAGTAAGCAAAATGGGATACATTTAGATTCAGGCTAATTTGGTTGATAGCAGTAACACTGCACCAGTTAAAACTTAACATATTGATTGACTTTTGACTGTAAGCAGATACCTCGGACATTTATATCAGGATTGCCAACACAAGGGTGGATTTCAAAAGGTAGTTTTACTGAACCATGGGTTTACGTACGTTTTTATATGATTAAACGAACGAACGAAGGTAACAAATAACGCGATATTTCGTAATGAAATTATGTGCAAATCATACTAAAACGTAAAACCATGGTTCAGTTTCAGTAAAACCACCTGTGTGAAATTCACCCTAGTATTGAAGCTTCAATGAGGCTATCGTCATCATTATGAGTAGATAGTAGATTGCTTTAAATTAGTTTTAATCACAGCGAACAAGCTGTTCTAGTGTCTGATCAAAAGTTGTCGAACCCCGAGAGAAAACTGATGGCGTCATTTTTGCGACTACTCTTGGCCCCTGTACTCTCTTGGCCCCTGATATTCGTTCTTTTCGTAAGGAAATCACGTGTTCCAGTTTGCCTCAGGGTCCAGTATTTTTGGCCAAACTTTAGTAGAGCTTTAAGTAGTTTTTAAAATTTAAAATGTAATGTTTTCAGCTGCGCGAGTGGCTTGAGGAGAAGATGATCCGAGCGCAGGACGAGACGTATCGCGATGCCAAAACCATCCACTCCAAATTCCTCCGACACCAGGCCTTCGAGTCAGAGATCAAGTCCAACAAGGACCGGCTGGAAAAGCTGCAACAGGTTTGTCTTAGGCTCGATTTATTTACAGCCGTATGTTCGTTCTGCCGACAAAATGACGTCACAGGCGCTGGCCATCCACTGTACTAGGCTGCTAGTGACGTCATTCTGCCGGCTGAACGGACATACGGACGAAAGTATGAATCGAGCCTTATTCCAGATTAGATGGGAATTACGGTATTAAGGGATGTTATGAACGTTATGAGAGACTTAATCCCCATTGCTCGTTTCTGGTCAAACGTTTCATTTTAAACTGTTATTGATTTTTAATAATGATTGTCAACAAGTTGCATTGGACCTCAATAAAGTCCCGTTGGAGTCATTTATGCTTTCTCCCGGATTATTGTTAGTTAGTCATCAAGTAGTATTAGTTTGTAATAATTAGAGTATGTAATTCTGTATTAGTAATAATAATTACGTGCTAAGTAGCAGTGGCGGATCTGCAGACGTGTACACGGGGTCTCGGTCTGGGGGGGGCTTGTCCCGAAATTTTCGACATTTTAAGGGGGGGCTTGTCCCAATATTTTGTTCCAAAAACGCGAAAATTTCCAATTTTTGCCTAAAAATGGGAAATTTTTTGCGAAGTTCCGATTTTTTTCAGCGATTTTTTCGTTTTTTGGTCATTTTTGAAGTATTATACGGCGATCTGAGGCGATTTTGGGGTTTCAGAGAAGGGGGCTTATCCCGGCGGGTCAAATCTGAGGGGGGGCTTGTGTCCCAGAATTTCAAATCTGGGGGGGGGGGGGGGCTTACCCCCCCCCCCCCAGACCCCCCCATGTACATCTATGCGGAGCTGTAAATTTTTATACCCTTTTGAAGTTTCTTAGAGCCAGAAAAGGTTCTCGCCGTGTAAGAAATTTCAAATTTCTGTTGCCCCCCTGAAAATCTGTTATCCTATTGACAATATTTTAGGCGGCCGTTCGCCTGACGGCGGAGAAGCCAGAGCTGTCGCCGCGCATCGATCCCCAGATCGCCGAGCTGACCTCGGTCTGGGACGACCTGGAGAAGACCACCCAGGAGAAGGGGGAGAAGCTGTTCGACGCCAACAGACAACAGCTATACGTGCAGACCTGCCAGGTTAGTGTACGCTATACAGTCTACCCTATGCAGTCTACAGTCTACAGTCTACACTATACAGTCCACACTCTACAGTCTACATTCTACACTCAATTGTCTAGACTCTACAGTGTGCAGTCTACACTACAGTCTACAGTTTACAGTCTACACTACAGTCTACAGTCTACACTCTACATTCTACAGTCTGCAGTCTATACTCTACATTCTACAGTCTGCAGTCTACACTGTACATTGTACACTCAACTGTCTATACTCTGCAGTGTGCAGTCTACACTACAGTTTGCAGTCTAAAGTAGTCAGTTTACACGTCTGTACGGTTCATGATCTACAGTTTACTCTTTGCAGCCCGCCGTGTACAATCTACACTCTACACTTCTAAATTCTAGAGTGTACTATCCACTATATACAGTTTATACTGCACAGTCTATCCTCTACAGTCTGCAGTCTGGGGCCTGTTGCTCAACTTTACAAGTCTTACGATTGTAACAGTTGTAAGTGCAAAATCAGGTGATTCGTAATGAATTTATATGACGAATTCGTAGCGAATCATCTGATTTTACAATTGTTGCAATTGTAAGATTTGTAAAGCTGAGCAACAGGCCCCTGACGTCTGCAGACTCAGCTATTATAGACCGTAAATAGTCCGTTTCTCGTGTGGGAGCTGCAGCACTGTGGTGCTATATTATGCTGCGACTAAATCCACCGTCACTCAAACATGGATTGACCCTAGCCGGAGAGCTCGCAAGAATGTCCATCTCTGTAGCCCGGTTCATTACTGTTCTTTGGGACATAGGAAATCCGGGCCGTTTGATCCGGTAAAGGAATGGGCCTTAGTGTGTGTGTGTGTGTATTGTTTCAGGACATGGACCAGTGGGCGGGTGACCTGGAGCGGGAAATGTACGTGGACGACACTGGGCAGGATCTCACCACCGTCAACGTGCTCATGCAGAAACAACAGGTGCGTCAGTGGTCTCATCAAGAGCACATGATAGTGGCTCACTCTTCTTCTCTGAGGATGAGACACTATTATGTACTCTTGACAGGATGACGTTAGTGGACTTACACAGCATCAAGAGTACATAATAGTGGCTCACTCTTCTTCTATAGAAGTGAAACACCATTATGTACTCTTGACAGGATGGATTTAGCGGCTTAGATTAGAAAGCTTGCTGTACTAACTGAACACATATTATTAAGTTGAAAGAAGTTAGTTAAATGTTGATTCAATAGGTCGTGTTAATGTTGGCTGATTAGCTTGAAATCTTGAAAAGTTTCACTGCGTTACATTGACCTGGCGCTGTATGTATAATACCTGATTCAATCTAATAGAGTTACGTAATCCGTTTTTTCGCTTTTTAAATTCGTTATTAATGCGTTTTTTACAAATCTATAAAACCGTCATTTTTAATTCCTTGCCGTTATTATAGTGTATAGAAAGCATTTGTGTGGAAACTTTGCGCGCGCAATACTCTGGCGTTATTTGGAAGCGAGCGAAGCGTAGACTGAGTTTCGGGTCAGCCCATACCGGTTTTAGTATCAGCTGTGAACCGTAGCTACCTTCTTGCGTCACGACACGCTTACAATTAGCTGTTCCAACAATTGTGGTTGTGCAATATGTGCAAGGGTAGTTGCAATTTTTTTGGCGTTAACTTTTATTTATTTAAAGTTTATTTTTTGTGTTAAAGCCTGTAACATTTTACTGTTTTAATTTTTTTGTTGTGAAATTTTAGCTGCGATTTATATTTTATAACAGATGAAATGCACGTGCGCCATGCGGTCGTTTAAGTACCTAATGAAACGGATCAATAAGTTATTGTGCGCCGTCAAGCCCTATCAAGAGCACTGTCTGCATATTCTACAACTGTGTCATTCAATGAATTGAAGTACTGACGTATATAACTCTTACCAGGAGTACACGTGTATTTCCTGTATTTACTCACTTGGACTCGATTTAATGCCTATGGCTTTACAATAATATAGTCGCTTCAGTTTGGACAGTTTTTTTGATTGTCGATGATTATTGATTGATAATACAAAATCCATTTCTGCGTAGAGGTCTTCAGTGCGTGAATATTGCAAAAGTGCCGAAAACGTTGAAAATATGTCATAATTTACTAGAATAATCGAAATAAATACCCGTTGATCCATGCGTGTATAGCGGGTAACAAGACGAGTATATGGCGACTGCGAACGTAGCAAAGTGACGTAGCTCGGTTGCACCAAGAGTACAGTATATGATTGGTACAAACACTGTGGCTGCTCAGTGTCGCGGCTTAGTTGTTGTATCAAGAGTACAGTGGTATGTATCAATACCATCGACTGTCGATACGGCGCGAGCGAACGGGTCGACTGCTGCGTCGGACTCGCGAGTACGAGTGTCGCTGGCGCCGTGGTGACTGCTGTGGCCCGTGGCAGGTACTATAGTCTGACCAAATCAATGTTGAACACTGAGACAAAACAGGTGGTGGGATTTTAGCAGCTACTTGCTGTACTCTTGATGGTTGAAACATGTTCTGCTCGGAATGGAATCACATGTATATATACATGTACACGGGGTCTCGGTCTGGGGGGGCTTGTCCCGGATTTTCCGAAATTTTAGTGGGGAGACTTGTCCCGAAGTTGTGGTGGCTTGAACTGGCAAAAACACAAAAATTTTCAGTTTTTGGCTAAAAAGGGAAAAATTTTGCAAAATTTGGATATTGGGTATTTTTAGCGATTTATTTAGTTTTCAGTCATTTTTGCAGCATTTTAGAGCGATTTGGGGCAATTTTTGAGTTTTCGGGCGCCTTTTTCGGCAGCAATCAGGGGTGGGACTTGTCCCGATGTTTCAAATCTGAAGGGAGCTTGTCCCGGAATCTCAAATCTGGCGGGGGAGGGGGGCTTGCCCCCCCTCAGACTACCTTATGTACATCTGTGATTGCATGTGGTATTTTGTCTGTGTGGTCAACATTTTCTGATCAGACTTTTTTTAGTACTGTTTACAGTTTCAAGTTACTCGGAAGTAGTAGTAGTTAATCGGTGACTACTCTAATTGGTTGTGTTGTTTTCAGCTGATCGAAGGGGAGATGGTGAAGCGGGCGCAACAGGTCTCGGAGTTGGAGCAGATGGAGGCGCAGCTGGAGGAGGTGGAGCCGGAGCGCATCGAGGAGATCAAGGCCCATCGGCTGGCTGTACAGGAAAAGTAAGGCGGAACAGGAGTGCCATCAAGAGTACACAATAGGGGAGATGACACAAACGGTGGTGTTCCCATCAAGAGTATATAATCGGCAAGAGTATGGTTGTTTCCTATCAGCAGTACACAATATGTCACAAACTGTGTTGTCCCCATCACGAGTACATAATGGGCAAGAGTATGGTTGTGTCCTATCAGGAGTACACAATATGTCACAAACTGTGTTGTCCCCATCAAGAGTACATAATTAGCAAGATTATGGTTGTGTCCTATCAAAAGTATGTGAAGCGTAATTCACTGAGCGCCAGATTGCAATATCATCAAGAGTACATAATGGGAAGAGTGTGGTTGTGTCCTATCAAGAGTCTATTATAGGCAAGAGTAATTCACGAAGCGCAAGATGACAATATCATCAAGAGTACATAATGGGAAAAGTATTACATCGTTGTGTTTCAGATTCAACCGTCTGCAGGCGCCCCTGATTGCGCGGCGCAGTGCGCTGGAGAAGAAGAAGTTCGCCTACCAGTTCATGCGCGACATCGAGGACCAGAAAATGTGGATGGCCGAGCGAATGCCCCTGGCCCTGTCGCCCGAGCTAGGGGACTCCCTGTTCCAGTGCCACTCCCTCATCAACAAAAACCAGGTCAGACTTGGGCGCTGTGCTGTAGTGGTTAGCACTCTTGTCGCCGGCGCCAACGGCCCGGGTTCGATTCCCGGCGTTTCCATTATTTTTTTTTTCGATATTGGGGCATCCTCTTCCTTTCAATATAATAGCTCTTTTGGGTCATAGATTCATTTTATGATTTATCTGCTGTTCAGACATTGAATTTTTGCACTACTACAGCAAAATCTGCAGTTTAAAACGCGACTAGGGCGGAATTGAAACCCACTGTGGGTCACCTTATCCCAAAGCCCCCAAAGCCAGGGATCTTCTATTCTACAGCATCCCATGGCTCAGGTTCAGACCTAGTGTGTCAGGCGTCAACGTGGAGTCAACAACCTTGCGAGGGTTTATCATCATCATGCGACCATCATCTTGAACCCAGACATTTTAACCATTCGTGTAAAGAGAATAAACGAACCAGCTGGATCTTGCGACCTTGCAGACATTTTCCTGAACTATTTATTGATAGAACTTAGTCGTAACTTAGACCACTCTTTGTTAGACTAGTTATGTAGAAAAAAACGTTTTTGATATAGCTAAATTTTACAGGAAACAATTGTGATAGCGACGAAAATGTGCCTTGTTATGTGAATTTTAAAATATAAAAAATATTACGTAGTTGTGGATTGCTAGTCCTTCAACACAGTTATTTTTTCGTGAAATTCACTGTTTTTTACTAGAATTACAGCAAAACAGTGTCAAACTTAACAGTATACGTCTTAACACACTTGTATTCTCAAAATAGGGTTAAAATAGTGCTTGCTGTAAACAATACAGTTTGGTTTTATATATTTTTATTCTTCCTCAAGTTTGGGGGGATTAGGGTGGGAGGCAGATTTACGTTTAGGAATTTTTTGTTAAAAAATTTAAGTATTTATACATAAGTTTTAAACTAATTGCTGCGTTTTTTATTTTTATAAAAATGTGGAGGTGGAAAGCAATCCCCCTCCTTTTTTGTCCATCTCAGATTTTCATTGATTGATTGGGTTATAATCAACTTTTGTTAAACTTTAAAAAATTGTTCACAGCATGCGCATTAGTGTTTCAAGAAGTTTTTCTGTAGTTTAGTAAAGTAACGTTTTGCCCTACACTGATTTAGTATGTAATGATTAGCGTGTAATTTTTATAAACGCATTAAAATGGATACACACTACACGTAGACTGAAAACATGATTGTATAATTGTAATTTGATAGTTTTGCTGTTGAAATTTTACAATTGAGTTTTTTGGTCCAACTTACTATTGTTTTCTTCATAAACAAGATTACTACTTGTATTGTATATACTGCAAGATATATCTACCGCCTGGTAGAACAATAGGCAGAGAAACTCAAACTGTGTTTTCACTATGCGACTTTCCTCGGACTATATACTATTAACAATACTTAAGACGATCATTTATTAATTAACTAGTTAATTAATCGATTAGACCGGATTTATTGTGGGACAATGTCGGATAAGTATTATTTCACGTCCAACTCTAGTCTGGATCGGGCTTCCAAGCGATTCAGCGGTGGCTACTATTCCTGTGACGAGGACTTTCCGCCCATAAATGGCAATCTGGCTGCGTCCAGCTGGGACGGTCTATCCCAGAGCTCCGGGTGGCTGACCCCGCCCGGGGAACGAGCTCTTCTGGACACCCTGTTGCTGCAGCACAGTCCTAGCCCCAGACCTGGCCCCAGTGGCGGCGATCGACTGCATTTCATTGGCTCAGCACCAGCGGGGTCACGTGACTATCACGTGTCCTCGCCGCCCAGCCAATCACAGCAGACCTCGCCCAGTCGGGCTCGTAGTGGTGGCAGTGGGTCCGGTTTTTACGACCCGCAAGCTCCGGCCCAGATATCTAGGCCGCTGGAGCGTCGACCCAGGCCCGCTCGACCTCCCCACCACTGGGCCTTGCCTCGCAAAGTGATCGTTCGCACTCGCACGAGAGTGGGCGGTTTCAGACGCTCCTTTGAGTACACCAAGGGCCAGCCTTGTTCCGTCGAGCACTCACAGGGCTATGACTGGCAGTATGGCTCGGACTTGGGTCCAGTGCTGCAGGCTTTGAAAGAACGTCGGGAAAAAGCCTCGCATCGTGCTTTTCGTGTAAGATGGGAGTTAAATTTGAATGGCCGTTTATCCGGGTATATTAAAAAAAGTGTCGCTTTTTGCGTCATATGTCCGCATTTTTCAGTGCCTTCAGTTTAGTCTGCTGTAAACCAATGTAGTATTAGAACGGTTTTGTGATACATTGACGTTTGCTTACATATTTGACCCCTTTGGGCCCCCTGCTGGGGGTGCCCTAAAGAGGAGGTACAGTGGGGTCCTAGACAAAAATGGCGTTTGGATTTGCGTTCAGGACCACAAATTTTACCCTTTCAAATGAGTTTTTACAAAAAAACTACATCAATGACCACAAAAATATCCAAGGGTCCCCCCCACCTCGGAAAGTCGTTGGGTGGAATTCTAGAAAGATGACTATGTTAGTCTGTAATAGGCTGTAATAGTTTTACTATACGGGCATTTCAGGCGTGGGTTTACGTGGCACTTGCAATTTCTCTACAAGGGTTGGTTGGTGGGAGGCGGAGGCATCTAGTGCTTTTCGCGTATGAGATCAAATACATAAAGAATCTAATTAAGAACAAAGATTACGTCAAACGATCAAAATTACAGTGGGTATATCGATATATTGATGACATTACGCTATTCAACGATGACGATTGTTTTGAAACCTGCTATAAAGACGTTTATCCAAATAGTCTGACACTTAATAAAGTTAATACAGACAACAAAACCGCTGACGTACTAGATATGACAATCGTCATCAAGAATAACAAATTTGTGTCCAAAGTTTTTGATAAACGCGACAATTTTAATTTCACCACTATATCCTTACCGCACTTGGATGGCAACATCTCAGCTTCTTGTGCATATAATACTTTTACTAATGAAATTACACGATATCATAATCTGTCTAGTCATCTTCTGGATTTCGTGGAACGAACAAAAATTATTATACCTAAATTGTTATACAAAGGATACAGTAAGCGTAAATTAAAAGAGCGTTTTATCCGCATTAGCAATAACAAGAATTTCCACGGAAAATTCGGCTTAGCTAATGCAAAGCTTCTACAACTTTTATGTTTTACTAACTAATAAACCTCACTTGAGAGTAGGCAGGAGGCGACGAAACCAACTTTCACATCAAAAGTCTTATTTTTATTTTTATTTTGCTCTATACTCCCAAAGCAAATTACTGTTTAGCAGCTCCACTGACGAGTCGCCTGCAACAGTAATGGTCTGGTAGATCCTGCATTGCACTACTGACACCCTAGTATTAGTATATGTTGCACCTATATACTAACTCTAACGTCATTGAACGTTAATACTGTGACCTGTGATAATGTCATATACAATTAATTGTAAATGTTATATGCAGGATAAGTCCATTTCTCCTACTAATTATCATAAACAGTAAAACAGAAAAAACTAGTGATTAAGATAGTGATTAAGTGATAATCTAGTCAGTGATTAAGAGATAATCGCGCGTTTATCTTCAAATAATGCTAAACGAGCAATTATCTTCAGTGCAGAATGCGATCAGACGAGCCTATTCTCAGCGTGTAGAATTCGTAATGTAATTCTTACTGTCTACAGAATGTAACGAAACGAAAAACATGTAGCGAGTGATATGTGTGGGTTTTGTTTCAGACGCTGCGTAACGAGCTGGACCACCACGACCCCTGGATCCAGAAGATCACGCAGAACGGACGACAACTGATCGAGGAGGGACACGAGAATTCGGCAGAGTTCGAGCTGAAGATCAACGAGCTGCTGACGGCCTGGGAGGAACTGAAGCAGGCGGTTGACGCACGACAGCGCAGACTGGCCGAGTCAGAGAAGGCACACCAGGTATGCAGGGGCGCACAGGTGGGACTAGGGCCAAGGGAGGGGAGGGGTCGAGGCACGACAGCGCAGACTGGCCGAGTCAGAGAAGGCACACCAACCAGGTATGCAGGAGCGCACAGGTGGGACTAGGGCCAAGGGAGGGGAGGGGTCGAGGCACGACAGCGCAGACTGGCCGAGTCAGAGAAGGCACACCAACCAGGTATGCAGGGGCGCACAGGTGGGACTAGGGCCAAGGGAGGGGAGTGGTCGAGGCACGACAGCGCAGACTGGCCGAGTCAGAGAAGGCACACCAGGTATGCAGGGGCGCACAGGTGGGACTAGGGCCAAGGGAGGGGAGGGGTCGAGGCACGACTGCGCAGACTGGCCGAGTCAGAGAAGGCACACCAGGTATGCAGGGGCGCACAGGTGGGACTAGGGCCAAGGGAGGGGTCGAGGCACGACAGCGCAGACTGGCCGAGTCAGAGAAGGCACACCAGGTACTCAGGGGCGCACAGGTGGGACTAGGGCCAAGGGAGGGGAGGGGTCGAGGCACGACTGCGCAGACTGGCCGAGTTAGAGAAGGCACACCAAGTACTCAGGGGCGCACAGGTGGGACTAGGGCCAAGGGAGGGGAGGGGTCGAGGCACGACAGCGCAGACTGGCCGAGTCAGAGAAGGCACACCAGGTATGCAGGGGCGCACAGGTGGGACTAGGGCCAAGGGAGGGGAGGGGTCGAGGCACGACTGCGCAGACTGGCCGAGTCAGAGAAGGCACACCAGGTACTCAGGGGCGCACAGGTGGGACTAGGGCCAAGGGAGGGGAGGGGTCGAGGCACGACAGCGCAGACTGGCCGAGTCAGAGAAGGCACACCAGGTATGCAGGGGCGCACAGGTGGGACTAGGGCCAAGGGAGGGGAGGGGTCGAGGCACGACAGCGCAGACTGGCCGAGTCAGAGAAGGCACACCAACCAGGTATGCAGGGGCGCACAGGTGGGACTAGGGCCAAGGGAGGGGAGTGGTCGAGGCACGACAGCGCAGACTGGCCGAGTCAGAGAAGGCACACCAGGTATGCAGGGGCGCACAGGTGGGACTAGGGCCAAGGGAGGGGAGGGGTCGAGGCACGACAGCGCAGACTGGCCGAGTCAGAGAAGGCACACCAGGTATGCAGGGGCGCACAGGTGGGACTAGGGCCAAGGGAGGGGAGGGGTCGAGGCACGACAGCGCAGACTGGCCGAGTCAGAGAAGGCACACCAACCAGGTATGCAGGGGCGCACAGGTGGGACTAGGGCCAAGGGAGGGGAGGGGTCGAGGCACGACAGCGCAGACTGGCCGAGTCAGAGAAGGCACACCAGGTATGCAGGGGCTCAGGTCTCAGGGGGTGGGGCCTGTACTGTCTACACCTGGTCGATGTAGACTAGACTTGCCCTGAATAAAGTCTGACCAGAAATTGCTGAACCCTGAGACAAACGAGGTGGCGTGATTTCTGTCACAACTCGCGTTACTCTTGATGCTCGAAATTCGATCTTGTCGTAATGAAATTACATTTTTCTTGTCATTTCGGGGTCTAGCATTTTTTGGTGCGACTTTAGTGTCTTCAAATTTTTTGTGATCACAACATTTCAAGTGTTAAGCAAGTGTACTTATTTTGGGATGTCTTTAAACACTATTCCGGGATCCCAGCCGCACCAGAACTACTAAAGTACATTTTGCAGGACTTTGCATAAAAATTTAGGGGCGAAGGGGAGGCGGTGGCGAATTCGCCCGTTCCCCTAATAATGTTATGACATAGTACTTGATTTAAGTTCATATTATTGCTACTATGAGCATTAGGAGACATTATTATCAGTCAGTCATGAGCGGACGTAGTTAATGTAATGCCCAATAATGGCCCAAGTGTCTTATTGCCCAAGTGCTTGGCCTCTAAATTACGCGTGTGCGGCATACACCAGTGATTTATGCATTGCTGTTACACAGCCTAAAGTTTTGATCAACTTACACTTTTTTCTATGTTTAATTTCACTCTAAGTGGGGCAAAAAGTGTTTTTTGTTTCACTACCCCTGGCTCTAGATGAACAGTGCTATATTGTTATGATGTAGCTTGAAAGTTGCGTAATGTAGTTTTATGGATCCTATAATAAAGGTATGAACTACACCGTCTACATAAGTAGATTTGTTGTACCAAGAGTACATGAATCCTTTTATGTACGCTTGGCTGTACTATGAGTGATATTTTTATTGTTTGACAAGCCGTAGTGAGTTGTAGAATTTTAAGCACTCTGTAGAAGTATTATATTAATATGCAGAAAGTAGGCTGTACCAAGAGCAAGCAAGACTAAAAGCTTTGATCATTATCAAGCTATGTAATATCAAGATTATTTATAATCAAGTATCAAGGCTATTAAGAGTATTTATTATAATGGCCATGACTTGTCAGCTATTTAGAGGTGGTCATAATTTTCAATAAATGAACCACAATATTGTTAGCAGGAGAGTGGAGTCATAAGGTCATTAGCTTACCAAGAGTTCCATGTCAATTTGTGCTTTTTCTAAACAAAACAATCTCAAACTTCTTCGTCTGTGTTATTCTTGTGGAGATTTGGGAGCTAGACTAGTGTGTAATTTTGGGGCTATTTACATTATATTTCTAGATGGTTCTAGCCATATATGCCCTGTTTGTACTTTGGCTTGCACTTCTGAGTAACGTAAAATATCTGGGAAGTACCGGTGTATCACCAAGAGTACATAATATGACTCTATTCTATTCTATTAATACATCCTTTTATGTACTCTTGGTGGTATAAATAATGTTGTGTGTTTTAGTATCTGTACGACGCGAACGAGTTGGAGGCGTGGATGTCGCAGCAAGAGTACATAATAGGACTCATAGAATAGGACATCCCTGTTATGTGCTCTTGGTATTGTGTTTCAGTATCTGTACGACACGAACGAGTCGGAGGCGTGGATGTCGGAGCAGGAGTTGTACATGATGACGGAGGAGCACGGGAAGGACGAGTTCAGCACCATGAACCTGATCAAGAAGCACGACCGCCTCCAGTCCGACATCAACTCCTACGCCGACACCGTCCGCGAACTCAGCGAGCGCGCACAACGACTCATCGACGAGCACGCGCCCATGAAGTAGGGGAACACTAGTGTGTGCTCTTGGTACCGACAGTAGGATGTGGTCAGCGGGTAAAGGAGATAGTGGGAGGGGCTTGGACTATTGGAAGATGACTAGCCAATCAGTGCTGCGTGTGGTTTTTGTCAGTGAGAGAGATTTTATTGAGTGCCACTGCTTGGGAACCAACATTTCAACTTATGGGATTTGTGAGAAGCATCGGAAACTATACGTTTGAACGTACCTTTGACAGATTGTTCCCATCAGACATGTGCAGCCGGACAATTGCAAGGGGGTCCTCGAGCTTTAAAAACTTCCCGGTTGAGGGGGGTGGCAAGCCGATCTGATGGGGGGTGGAGCGGTACAGGCTGGCTGAGGGAGCATACATTGATCCCATATTGTATGTAATCCCATATAGGATATCCCCAATGCATAGCCAGTGGTGAATGACGTCAGTCTGATTTTTGTTGCAGTGAGCAAATAGCGGTGCGTCAGTCGCAGGTGGACAAGCTGTACGCGGGCCTGCAGGACCTGTCCCGGGAGAGGCGCCACCGTCTGGGCGAGACACTCCAGCTCTATGGCCTGCACCGGGAAATCGAGGACCTGGAACAGTGGATCGCCGAAAGGGAGGTGGTCGCCGGGTCGCACGAACTCGGCCAGGACTACCAGCATGTCCAGATGCTGCAGGTAGTTTTTAAGAAAAGGGGCAATAAAACTTGGGTATTTTTCAGTTGATTAGTGGGGGAAAAGTAGCCGAAATCATCCAGTCAATTTTTCGTAGCATTGCGAAAAGGTATCTTGAAGTGGGTGATCAAAAAAGATACAGAAGGTGGCTAAGCAATGAGGCTATGCCCTAAGCCTAAGCCTGAAGCCTAATCTGGGGTAAATAAGGCAAACTTTAAAAAGTGTAACCGTTACAACAGTTATACAGCAGATACAAAAGATCTTCTAATCACCCTATCTTTAAGAATTCCAACAAAACTATAGTATTTTTTTCAGTTGATTAGTGGGTAAAAAGTAGCCGAAATCATCCAATTTTGTTTTTCATAGCGACTGATATGAATTTGTCCTTGTTCCAGACTCCGTGTTTGTGAGGTGAAGAATTTTTTGTGCTCAAAACTGCTGTAGCACAAAACAGTCAGTGACAATAATTGTCCTGGCACAGGCTTAGCTACATACGACAGGTTTAACACTGGGAAGTTTAAATCGGGCTTTTTAGTATGCTGCACTTTTTTGACCTGGTGGTGTGCTGTGTTTTGTTCAGGAGCGATTCCATCAGTTTGCCCGAGACACCGAGGCCATCGGGACCGAGCGAGTGGCCCGGGTGAACGAGCAATGTGATCAATTGATCGCCGCCGGGCATAAGGATGCCGCCACTATTGCGCTATGGAAGGTACGGCCCCCACTGTTGATTATGGCATAAATTTTGTGGCTGGGGATTACCACAGTTACAGGGGGTTTGATGCTGCTTTCTGACTAATATTATCTTGACAAGTGCAAACATGATTTTCTGGGCACAGCATTTTTTGCTGAACTACCATGTTGCGACTTGCGAGCCCAGTTTGTTGGCCTAGAATGGCAAAGAATTCCAAGTTCCTCTTAGTTAACCCACCGCTGTATATATACTGTAGCCTTTTGCCCCACCATCTTGACTTATTTGCCCCCCTCGTGGGGGGTTATCTTTTTTGATTGGTTTTTTGTTTGTTCGTTTTAATACGTTAGTAAGCTACAATATTACCAGATCCCCCTCGCTACACTAAATCCTACTTGGGGGGCCTTGGGGGGCGCCCTATATGCCAGAGTGACCCATTGTGTGCTATTTGAGGACTCCCTGAACGAGGCCTGGGAGAACCTGCTGGAGCTGATCGACACACGAACCCAGATGCTGACGGCCTCGGCCCAGCTGCACAAGTTCTTCCACGACTGTCGCGACACGCTGTCCCGCATCCTGGAGAAGAGCCACAGCATCCCAGACGATCTGGGCCGCGACGCCAGCTCCGTCAACAAGCTCATACGCAAGCACCAGAACTTCTTCAATGACCTGCAGACCATTGAGAATCAAGTGGGTGCTCAATTCATTTGCATATTAGCAGTATGACGTGTGTGTTTGCGTAGTGGTTAGTAGCGAAACTGTAGCTAGACTAAGCTGTGGCTGCAGCTCATTTGCATATTATGGACACTAGGTGTGTGTGAATTCATAACAGATACAGTGCAGAATACTGTGTAAAAGCGTAACAGAAGTACAGAATTGTGTAAAAGTGTAACAGCTAGTGCAGAACTATGTAAAAAGTGTAAAGGAGTGCATAACTGTGTAAAAGTGTAAAAGCCAGTACAAAATTGTGTAAAAGTGTAAAAGCCAGTGCAGAACTATTTAAAAGTGTCAACGCCACTGCAGAACTATGTAAAAAGTGTAACAGCCAGTGCAGAATTATGTAAAAAGTGTAACAGCCAGTGCAGAATTATGTAAAAACTGTAAAGGAGTGCAAAATTATGTAAAAGGTTAAAAAGTGTAAAAACCAGCACAGAAATGTGTAGCAGTGTAAAAAGTGTAGAAACCAGTGCAGAACTGTGTAGAAGTGTGTAAAAGCGAAAGAAGACATGCGTTTAGGTGCAACAAGTGCAAGCGGATGCGCAGTCGCTGCAAGTAGCGTACGCGGGCGACAAGGCGCTGGAGATCAAGGCGCGCGAGGCGGAGGTGGTGAACGCGTGGCGCAACCTGCAGGCGGCCTGTGAGGGGCGCAAGGTGCGGCTGACCGACACTGCCGACCTGTTCAAGTTCATGAACCTGGTGCGCGACCTGCTGCTCTGGATGGAGGAGGTCAAGCGGGAGATGAACACCCAGGAACGACCAAAGTAAATTAGCAAAGGAATGGAAGCTGTGTAAAATTGTGTAAATTAAGCATTGGTGTGTAAAATTGTGTAACTTCAGCATTCCTCTCTACTGTGGTAAATTGAGTTTTACTATGTAAAATTGGTGTACTGTGGTAAACTGTGTAAATTAAGCATCACTATGTAAAACTGTGTAAGTTGAGCATTGCAGTGGAAAAGTGTTTGGAAATTAAGCGTTAAAGTGTAAAACTGTAACTTCATCGTCATTGTTTGTTTTACTGAACAGCTTTATGTAACATTTAGACAGTGGTTACTTTTGTAAGCATCGTATAATTTATCTAAGCACATTGATTGGTGATTTGCAGTTATTTGCGCACTGCTACGGAAACCACAGCTTTTTAGGACTATAGACCCCCAACTTTTGACCAACTCCCGGCTTAGGCTTAGGCTCCCCCCTCCACTTTCAAAACGATTGTGAGCGCTTGTGTGTTTTGCAGAGACGTGAGCGGCGTAGAGCTGTTGATGAACAACCACCAGTCGCTGAAGGCAGAGATCGATGCCCGCGATGAGAACTTTTCCATATGCATCAATCTGGGCCGTAGTCTGCTAAACCGCAAACACTACGCGTCCAGCGAGATCGAAAAGAAACTGGTCAAGCTGACCACCGAACGAGCCGAGATGATGCGCAAATGGGACGACCGGTGGGAGTATCTGCAGCTCAGTACGTCCGGGTCGTTGGTCACAAACGTGGGATTGTCATAACACTGCGTAGCGTTGGTGTGCGTATGCACATAACACTGCCTCAGTATAGTATACTGCAGCATGCAGCTGCGCTGGTGTGACACTACGGTATACTCTCAGTGTGTAGCTAATAGGGACAATTTTATGGGCTTCTCTGGCCAACATTCCAGGACCTTGCTTCATCCCAGATTGAGAAGAATAGCCTTTAGCATTTTTTTGTAAAAAGATGTAATTGTAATCCAGTTTTTTTCTTAGTTGGACACACTCCTCCATATATACATTTATTTGTGTTTCAGTCCTGGAAGTGTACCAGTTTGCCCGAGACGCCGCGGTGGCCGAGGCTTGGCTGAGTGCGCAGGAACCCTACCTGGTCTCCAGGGAGTACGGCGTAAGTCACCCTTGCCCTAGTCGCCTATGAGGAATTTGGGGCGGAGGGAGTGTTCATTTTGGTGAAAGCCATTTTCAAAGTGGTAGATTTAGTGTGAGACTAGTGTCAAATGTCCGTCTGATGGGGATAAAAATCCCTCAACCCATTGTCTGAATCGACGTTATTATTCAGCCAAAACTTTTCTGGTTTAGACATTCAGACAGTCTGGCTCTGACACTGAACTAGCTTTGTCTTGACTGATACTAAAACCGTAGTCTTCGTTCGTCTTCGTGCTTATCGTTGTTCCTGTAGTTTTATCTCTAAACAGTTCCAAAAAATACCGTACTACATCAAAAAAATTTCTAATTATATATGTGACATATAGTTTGTGCTTTTTTTAGCGTACCCTGGAGGAAGTGCTGAAGCTGATTAAAAAACACGAGGCGTTCGAAAAGTCAGCCGCTGCCCAGGATGAGAGATTCAAGGCCCTCGAAAAACTCACCACCGTACGTTATGGGACAACTCCCAGCCTGGATTAAAGGGATTAGATTAAAATTTGTGTGCTTGTTACTTATTTCATTTCACAGCTGTTGAGGTCGATTTGCAAAAAATTGTGGACCAGCTTGTCATGTTATATGTCTTGGTATGACTAGTTATGTTTGGCTTTTTTTGTTGTACTTTTACTCATGTTTTCCCGATATTATGCCACCGGCCTTTTGACAGTAACTAAGGTGTTAGCTAATAACTAGATTGAAACTGTATATTATAATATGGACTTGGCTGGGTTGTCGACTAGGTGTGAAGCAAAAATTTAGGCAACCTACCAAAAATCTGGGCAGCTTTTAATTTTTTTATTTTTAGTTTGAACTGAAAGAGGCGCAGCGGAGACAAGAGGACGAGGACCGGATGCGGAAGGGACACCGGGAGCCCCCCAGGAGTCACGAGCACAGGCGGGACGAGCCCCAGCAGCCGGGACAGGAAAGGTACAACGGGGCCCAGGCTGGGGGGGGCTTGTTCTGCGTTTTTGGAAATGTTAGGGGGGGCTTGTTCTGACGTTTGGGCGATTTGAACTCAAGATAATGCATAATTGTTCAATGTTTCTTGAAGTGAATGGTATATCCGCCTTAACTTATTATTAAGGCAATAAATTCGGCATTATTTTGACGTAACTTTCTTGTTGTTGTTCTTGAAATTTCTTGCGTAATTCTGACGTTTTGGTGACTGTATGCAAGCCTTAAGCGGCATCGTTGCGATACCATCAAGCGACTAGTTTAACCAGCTGTACACGTCGTTGGGTCGATTCATACGTACAGCCGTATGTCTGTTCAGCCGGCATCACGCCACGCCTGTTCTGTGTTGCAGAGTTGAAACGACGTTCCCTGCCGAGCCCAGTCACGTGCGACCCCCTGCCTCTCATGAACCCGAGGGTAAGCATATTATGCTCCAGTCTCATTTGCATATTAGTTTCATTCAGCTAGCATTACGCAAATACGACTTTCATTTTATTGATGGTATATTTTAATTTTTCTTGGTTAAACTATTAAATTTTATTCTGCACCTATGCATGGTTTTGGAAATTTCTTCGGTTTTTGCATGTATTTGATGTTTATTTGTTTTCCTAGCGTTTACTCTGCTACATTACGTTACATCATGCGTATATTTTGTTTGTTACTCTCTCCTTTTTTTCTCGAACTTTTATAAAGAGTTTACACTAGCGTTGTTAGCCTAAGTTTTTCGCTGTCAGGTCAAAGGTCACCGGGTCAGGGTCGCCTGGGCGGCAGTCTGGACCAGTCCTTCCGCTCAACCAGTTCCGGATCGCCCCGGGTCAAATTTGACGAGTCCACTTATCGAGGAGGTATCCTATGTCCCCCCCTTGCCCTTCCCTACTGCTTTCTAGACTAGCTAATCTCTCTATGTGCCCCCCTCCCCATCCTAACGCTCTAGTGGTGCCATATTTGGTTTAGCGAAGATGCATAAAAGTAATTGTGGAAGGGGGGACGTCTTGCTTACGTGGGGAGGATTTGAGAAGGGGCGACAAGTTTAGCGATTTTCTAGGGGGTACGTTTGCCAAGTTTTATTGGTTGTGGTAATCGTACATAGAATAGTACCCCTGTGCGCGCCCCACCTGTTTTGAATGGCTTGCGGTTAGGCAGGGATTACTGTAGCTATTTTTGCGTGCCTCTTTATGTTTTAATACTACTCTAGATTTCCGCTAATGTACATTAATTTTTTAGTCTTCAATTTTAGCCTTTTGGAAGATTTTTTTATGTTGTAGATTTTTTACTTTTTCACTATTATTGCGTTGTAGATTAGGTTACTATAATAGATATGCTTTCATCTAGTCCTTTTCTGTTGTTTATGCAGCTAAAATTTATTTTTTTATTTATACATTGTGTTGCTTTTGCACTCTATGATTTTTTGTTTTCATTTTTTCAGAGTATTTCCAACTTACTTCCGATCATTTTATATGTTATTGAAAAATACTTAACCTACAATGCTTTGCTGTATGTCTGAGGCGTAATGGTTGCTGCGAAGCGTAGTATAAATGGTTTAATTGCACAAAAGTTCGTTACCATCTTACACCTAGAGTACATAAATCGGATTACATGCAAAACATGCGTTGACCTTTTTATGTACTCATGCCAGTTAGCTTGGTGCTAACTTTTGTGCTGTCAACTTTATTCCATGCAATAAGCACTGCATGAGATTTACCCAGGGTCTTAACCAAACCTGAATATTGGATGATTGGATTTAAATTTTGGTTTGCGAATAACACAGCACAAGCTACAATTGGCGGTTGTGAAAATTTGCAGTTTTGTCTTTCTTATAACATTATTTTGGAATGGACGAAGTTTTACGACATGCGGATGTTTTTTTCCTAATGCTGTTTTATCAACCAAATAAATTTAATCCGATAAATTCAGTTTTGGATGAGTCCCGAACTAATAGGTCTATTTGACAAAGGTGTTCTAATATAAACGCCAAGGCTTTTGTGGTGTCCTGGTGAAGGCGCGTTACTAACGGACGAAAGCTGTCCAACTTAGGTTTCATTCAATTTTCTAAATTACCAACTAAGTTTATTTTGTCCGACCAAACGATTAGATAGGATGTTCAAAATTTTCTTGAACTCGATCCATCTTTTATTAGGTGATAACTTGAATACTAATTTACAATTAACCAGGAGTCATTGAATGAGACCTCGCGCGGTGGTGGCGAATACTTTGATGCTAACAAGAGTACATAATAGCGTCTCACTCTGTAATATAGAAGTATCTCTTCTATAATATAGAGTTAGACACTACTATGTACTCTTGATGCTAAGTTGCTTGCATTCTACTAACACCAAGAGTACATAATAGAGAAGAGTATGACACTCATTTCCGTCACTAGCCTGCCCACGTGGCTATGTGCTCGATGCCGTTGGTGAGCCACTGCCTGGTACCGACCTAAATGAGTGGTATCAGGAGTACATCATTGTCAAGAAGTACATTGTAGAGGTCCCTGTGCTCTTGCTATCTTTCCTGTGGTCCTTCTAACCCTTTTAATGTTTGACGTACCTGCCCCCACGTAGAGCTAGAGACGGGAAGAGTGTCATACTCTTCTGCTTGCTTAAATACTAAAGAAGCCGTATCAGCATAAAATCAGCCATAATATATTTTTCAGCTCGCTGTGTAACAAACTCAAATTTGACAAAAAATTCCTGCTGATCTGCGGACATGAAAATACGTATATAGTTGCTGTGATAAAACTTTTGAAAGAATGAGAAAATGCTAATGAATACAAGATTTAAAATTAGGACACGAGCTTGCTGAAAGTTGTATTGGGTGATTTTGAGTCTGATTTTTCAAAACCAAAGTTCTCTCATGAAACGCTGAGCCGGAAAACTTCACAACACTAAGATCTGTAGTTACGTTTTTTAGGGGAGTTACAAGCTCGTTTAGGGGAGAACTTTTGTTTTGTAAAAAAAGAGCCGCGAGCAACCGTAAGCCAGAGCGGGCTATAAGTGTGAGTGGTTGTGTTGTGTGGATTGTAGTGGTGGGAGGAGTGGGGCGGCCGGGGGTGTCTCCGTCGAGCAGCAAGGGGGAGGCCATGTCCAGTGGCACCACCGGGCCCCCCCAGCCCCCCTCCCACACCACCTCCGGGCCCAGCAGCCAGGCCGCGCTCTCCCCGGGTAAGTCGCCCAACTGACCCCCCCATTTGTGGTTGGTTGGTGTTGTGGGACTGCTCCGTCGATGGTCCCCTCAGTCATACATGTAACGGGGTCAAAATTTAGGGGGGCCTCCCTCCCCCTGATCAATCAAAAATACCCTAAATTTTGTAAAATTTTTCCATTTGTAAAACTTTCCTAAAAATGGCTGTTTTTACTAACTGGCCCAAATTTTCGGGACCCTATCTCTCGGCCCATGGATTTGCGGAGGGTCCCACCCATCCCCCCTCATACATGTATGCGCAGCACTGTCTCACCTTGGCACCATACATAGTTGTCTCTTGTGTTTTAGTTATGTGTTGGGAGGGGTTAGGGGGCAAGCATACTAGGAAGGCAAGAGGTTCAGAGAAAAATTGGCAACAAAGAAAGGGAAGATTCTAGTGATAAAAAGGCTGGTTTTGATCAGAAACGCATATGAAAGGATAGCCCCCCTCCACTGCATCCAAATTGCATATAGGACGAGAGTGGGAGACTGTTAGTTTGTGAGATTACATTACCATCATTAGAATTCAACTGAGTATTACGTACAAGTACATTTGCATGCTTCACACGGTGCTACCTGTTTGCTTGTAGGTTAAAACAAACTGCCTGCATGATTTTTCACTGTTGATAATTAGGTGCAGGGCCTATATATTCCTGAAATAGATTAAACTGATTACATTAAAATTTGTTTGGCAATTAAAATTTGTTTGGCAATTAAAATTTGTTTTGCCAATAACTCATGACATCGTTTATGAAACAAACAAACAAACATAGCACACGAGGACAGTAGCACTTTGAAATTTGGAGGTATATCGCGTATTCAGAGTAGCTTTTACGTTTTTTATGGTTCAGAGTGTAGTTAATTAAATTAATTTTTAAATATTAGTCCGCGATATCCTATTTCGGTTAAGGCTCTAGAATGAAGTATTTAGCTGATTACAATTATAATACCTATATCAGTATAATCAAAACTAAGATTACAAGTGCTAAATGCTTCAACTTGTGCGCAATACTTAGCTTTGCTTGCTCGATATTATATACTTGTTTGCTTTTCAACAGCAATTTGTGTAATCATGTGGATATATTTAGATTTTGCAAGATTTATTAAAGCATGTGACTTATTTTCATAAACATTTCTGTTTAAGTATTGTCTAGTTGTGAAGCTTATTTGATTTTGTGATAGAGTAACATTCGTTAGTACATACATGGCTATTGTTGTTGTCGTTGTGTTGTGGCTTGCGGATAGTAGGAGTAGTGTTCTCTGTTAGCAAAATTTCAGATCTGTGATACCAAGAGTACATAATAGTGTCCCACTGTTATTTTTGGTAAGAGTGAGACACTATAAATGTACTCTCGGTGGTACCTACCTCTGTTGCGCACTTTAACAAAATGCTACAATTATTGTAACAGTTGTAAGTGCAGAATCAGGTGATTGGATTTCAGTATATACCTGGTGAATTATTCGCTGATGTGAATTGAACGGATTACATCCAAATTTGTATCACCCATAGCACACGACATAGGCTGGAATTCATAACTAACACTGACACTTAATAGTTTTCCTTAAAAATACCTAGCAGGTATATAAATAGCCTACCTGTTGCTGCTGCACATAATTTTATGAATCGCTTTCAAATTTAGGCTTAGTGGACATCAAACAAATTAAGTGGGCTTTAGGCTTAGTGACAAAACAAGTTTTAATCTAATCCGTTTAATCCACCTTAGAAGTTGTCCGATTGTTACAGCAACTGTAGACTTTGCAGAAGTGGGCAACAAGACACTGATCTGATTTGTGGTTTCTTTGACTGTGCAGTCTTCATTTGCATGTTCAGTCTACCACGCGAGTGCATAACGTGCTGACCAAAATCATGATGACAAATTAACTGACCTAGTTCATTTTTTCTAATTTAGTTTTAACGAGTTGCCTACTTTTAGTCCGACTGGACGTTTTGAAAATTGTGTGCTGTAAATGCTAATTCCAAAAGTTCCGCTTTTGACGTTTTTATTTTTTATCGCACTGCTTTTTTTAGTCAACTAAACGGACTTAACTATGCCCGCTAATGCTAAAACTTGCATGTTAAATCCGTTTAGTCTAGACTCCAGTAGCCAATTTAAATTTTAGCAGCTGAATTATTTTAACTTCGTTTAGTCATAATTTTTTTTTTTTTTTTTTTTTTTTTTTTTGGTATATTTTTTTCTTTTTTTTTTCTTTTTTTTTTTTTTTTTTTGTTTCCTTCCCCCCCCCCCCCCCCCCGCGCCCCCCCCATTGCACTCTTCTGCCTTCGGACTGCAATAAGTCTAGTCCATTTAGTCCGGTAACGGCTGACACCTGTCTCACTTGTGCACTCGTGGGGTGGCTGTGAGTAAAGTCTGACAAAAAGAAGCTGCGGCACTTGCTTAATTTAGTGGCATGACTTGCTGCTGTACTCTTGATAGTCAAAATCTCGTAAGGAAATCACATGTTTGGTTTTGTGAAGTGGAGACCTTAGTCTAGTGTAGTGTTAGTGCTGTGGTGGTTGTCAGGTGGCCGGAAGGGAGGCTTGCTGTCCACGTCCCTGGGCTCGGACACCAGCGGGTCCTGGAGAATGAGTCTCCGGCGCGCTAAGGACTTCGATCTCCACCAAGACTATCCAGGTATCCCATACCATCCCATCCCACTAACTCACCTGGGTTAGGGTCCATTCATACTTACAGCCGTATGTCCGTTTAGCCGGTTAAAGTACCAAATAATCAGGTCCATCACATACACTACTGATGGCGTGATTATTTGGTAATTTAGCCCGCTGAACGGACATACAGCTGTAAGTATGAATAATCGACCTTAGACTTGTCAGCAAGCCTGGGTCATACTTGTCCGTGAGCCAGTAGAACAACTGTTGCATCTGGTCTCATAGGAATAAAAACAATAGATGGTCAAGTAAGGATTGGTATTTAAGCTGTGTTCTTGCTTGTCTGTGTACTTAATCGGGGATTATCTGATAAAATTCTTGATGAGTGGATAAGAGTAACAACAGTTGTTCGGCACTGGTTTAAGGACAGTGTTGTTCCATACGGACCAAGTACAAGTTTTCAATCTAGTCACAGTTCCTTTGTGCTTCTTGTTGTGATTGTTGTGTTGTGCACTGTAGTGTCATTTAGTTGCTTTAGTGTCTACTTGGTTTGTTATTATTACTAATTTTTGTTTGTTTTGCTGTGTTGTTGTGCAGTTTGCAGTGATGATGACTAAACCTATTAAGTAATAACAGCACTCTAGGCACTTGTGAGTATCCGTTGGTGTTTAATATTGGCGTTGTATTGTAGGCATGGAAACGGGCGATGGCACTTTCGAGGGCACCCTTATCCGCAAACATACCTGGGAAACATTCGACAGAGAATCCACTAGCCGGTACGATCACAGTAAACTCCACTCTAACTGGTGGAATTAGTTTTTTTTGGATTAGTTGTACCAAGAGTACATAATAGCGTCTCACTCTATATAGAAGAAGAGTGAGACACTCTCCAGCCTGCCTGTGTTCTAGCACAGGCTGATGCGCTGGTCGTTTTCAGGCTACATGTTGACATTCTATGCAACATGTGACTGGCCAATCAGCGCGTAGATTCCATGCGTAACACACTTTAGTATATAATCGCTGATGCGTTGATAAGCATTAAGATAGAGTTAAAAGCTTAATAACTCATTATTTATTCATAGTCTGCTTGCAAAAACATTAAAAAAGGTTTGCAAATACCTCTAGGGATATTTTGGCAAACTTTCAGCGAAATTGATTGAGAAACTTTGAAGAAATTCTGAAAAGTTTATATCTCAAAAGTTTCTCAATCAATTTCGCTGAAAGTTTGCCAAAATATCCCCAAAGGTATTTGCAAACCTTTTTTAATGTTTTTACAAGCAGACTATGAACAAATAATGAATTATTAGCCTTTATCCCTATCCCGTTTTATGATTGGAGCACGTGCACAGGCGTCGGCCAATCAGAGAATAGAAGCTCGCTTCTGATTGGCCGGTCACATGTTGCATAGAATGTCAACATGTAGCCTGAAAACGACCAGCGCATCTGCCTGTGCTATAACACAGGCAGGCTGGAGAGTGTCTCACTCTTCTTCTATATAGAGTGAGAAGCTATTATGTACTCTTGGTTGTACCAAGAGTACATAATAACGTCTCATTCTATATAGAAGAATTCTATATCTAATCTACGCGCTGATTGGCCAGCCACATGTTGTACAGAATGTCAACATGTAGCCTGAAAACGACCAGCGCATCTGCCTGTGCTAGAACACAGGCAGGCTGGAGAGTGTCTCACTCGTCTTCTATATAGAGTGAGACGCTATTATGTACTTTTGGCTGTTGTACTTGTATTAAGTTAGCTAGATTGAGCCAGGGTGGGGAAGGGGATGAACTTCCCGCTAAATTTTTCTTCATTAAATTCTACAACGATTTGAAAGGCACTTGACGAAGTTTTAAGGTTTGAACGCAAAACATTGGAGCATATACATACAGCTAGCTTCATTTGATCAGATTATTGCTCTATAAGTTGTTTCATGACTTTGCCACTGGTTTCAAAAGTAATAGCAATGGCTGTTGTTTTGTAGGTGTTGTGAAATGTGTTGTGTGTTTCAGGTCGTGGGCTAAGCTGTATGTGGTCCTGCGTGGTAACACCCTGTCCGTTTTCAAAGATCAGAAGCACAAGGTCAGTCTCACCAGGAGTACATCAGACTCTTTCACTCTGCTGTACTCTTGCCGTAAAATGCATGAAGACAGTCTTGGCTCAGTCCGAGTAAACGCAGTGTAAAAGCAACAGTCTAACCTATGTAACAAGTGAAGAGTTTTACAGTAGAATGCTCAATTTTACTGAAATAAAAACGTCTTAGACTGGTTTTATGCATTTCACCCTTGGAGTCTTGGTGGCACCAAAGCAGGAGCAGAGTAAAGTCTGACCAATGGACGAAGCCTGACACTCACTTGCCGTACTAGCCCTGTTGACAATTGACCTGGGATTTTGTTGTCTTGTAATGAAATCGTTAAGTTTGTAGTTAACGTTTACCTATGGCCCGTGGAATGTCTGTCATTTGTGAATGAGCATAATATGTTAAAGGATAGGCCAGGCGTTAAGGACTGATTGTATGTTGTGGGCTCAGGCTCAGGCATTCGTATAAGCTTAGTTCACAACTTCAAAGACATAAGTACAACACCGTTGAGGTTTCTTGGCTGCATGACTCTATTTGCATTGGCTGATATTGGGTGTTATTTGAGGAGAGCGGCGAGGCAGTGCGCGGGGAGTCTGCAGTGCAGCTGGCGGGCTGTCAGGTTCTGGTGGCCAGTGACTACACCAAGAAGAGCAATGTGTTCGCTTTAAAACAGCCAAACGGCGCAGAGTATCTCTTCCAGGCCAGGGACGAGGTAGGCATTAACGCACCACTAACAGTACTATAGAAGACGAGTGAGACACTCTCCTGTCTGCCTATGATAGAGCGTAGGCAGATGCGCTCGTTGAAATAGTGGCTAATTTCTGTCAAAAACATCTTTGCAAATTTTATAAATTGCGTCGTTGTGAAATTTGGACAAGTTGGCTTCGATAAGTAATAACTACAGGAAAAGTGACCGTTAATAAAAAGGAACTACGGCGAAAATAGTGCCTAAGGGGAGTGGGATCTAAGCTAGCATCTGTCTATTTGCAGACCAGTCACCACCATGAATCATACAGCAAAATTCTGTGGGGGGGCCTAAATTTTCTAAAGCTTCTTCCCCTTAACAGAAATACCCTAAATTGTGCTAAATTTTGTAAAATTTCTGAGAAAAGTGTCATTTTTACTAAATGTTGCCCAACTTCTGGGGATAACTTTCTGGGGGAGGGGCCCTTCGGCTAAATTTTCCGAACCCTCACCCCCTTATCCAACAAAAATACCCTACATTGTACTAAATTTTGTAAAACTTTCGCAAAAAAGTGTCATTTTTACTAAATTTTGCCCAAATTTTGAGGACCCTTCTTTCCTCATGTGAGTGAGTTGTTTTTTTAGGAGGACATGCAGCGCTGGATGGAGAAGCTGATGCTGGCCACGGGACAGACCACCGCCGCCGGGGAGCCTCGCACCGCCGCCACCCTGCCCGCGCCCCAGCCTGGCGCCAAGAAGAAGGGACTCTTCTCCGGATTCAAGAAAAAATAGACTCCCTACCCCCCATTCATTGTCTTTTTTATATGATTGCAATGCGCTGCTGTGTAGTATTTGCTGTCGGCGATATCCAGTGATTTTTTTATTAATCGTTCTGCTAGAGTAGATATTATCAAGAGTACATAATAGGACTCGTAATTATCCTATTATGTACTCTTGATGTTATTGATTGTGATTTGGTGGCCGCAGGATTTACTACGCACCAGACTTTTTGTTTTATTTAATTTTTATCAGCATTGTTTATTTTTATTTCTATTTAACCCCGCCCTCCCTGCCCCTTCGTGTAACCTGTAGCCAAGGTAGCTAGTTGACTGCTGAACATTCAAACCCCTCTCTCGTTGCTGCTGTTGTATGTATTACCATAAGCTAATTAGTTAATTAATATTATTTTATTGCGTAGTATTTTATTTGATTGATGCTATCAAGAGTACATAATTGCAGATCATCTTTATAGAAGAAGAGATAATATATACTATTATGTACTCTTGGTGCTTTAATAATTGTCAAATTCGCAGTGCGTGCTCGACTAGTTAGCCGTGATTTTTGCGGCAAGAGTACATGAAACAAAATCATCATAATAATGTACTCTTGGTTTCCATTAAGAGTACATATGTCGTACTCTGAGCTGAGCCACTGGGCGAGTGCGTGTGTTCGTTTGCGCGTGTGACCTGAGTCTGTCCTAAGCCTGTTTCTATTTCTATTTCTTACTATTTTATTTTGTTTTTATTGTGTTCCATTTATGATAATTCATTATACTTATTGCATTGTCTTTGTGCTAAATATAGTATTATTTTATTTTATACCACTGTTCTTCTGCGGTTTTACGGTTATCTTGCTTTGAAAATTTAAAACATTTTTATAAAAATAAAGGTAATTAAAAGTAGCTAAATTAAACTTTGTAATAGGGGCAGTTGTAGGTATGTTTTAGTTCTTTGTCTAATTAACAATACACTTTGTTTTATTTTGTGTGTTGTATTTCATAGATACTATTAATGTTGTCGTTTTAGTTATTTTAATGTTTTTATTGGTGATTTTGTGCAAGTTTGTTTTATGTTGCAAACATTCAAATATTTTAATTAAAAAATTGATAATTTAAAATTATGGTTTATATATTCAAATAATGTTGAAAATCTTGATTCTGGAGTTTTTTTTAATGTTATAATCAAATCAAATTATATACTATGTAACACAATTTTGTACATTTGATGTCTGTTTTAAGATATCGCAGTTAGATCAATGTCTTGCGATTTTAGTATTAAAATTACTTAAATTACTTTTAATTTTTTATGGACTTGTAATGAATTCTTCTCAAGTATGAAATCGGAAAGCAGTACAAATATTGGGTTTTTGACCCCCCTGGTTTCCTTTGTGGGTACTCCGGTAGTATTTTGATGTTGTATTACTTGAATGCTATGTAGTGCCGAGTTCACTGCCCATGCTGATCAGGGCAACACACTAGCCACCCATGACCTGACCTATCAGTCCCAAAAGCTCCATTATCACTTGTGTCCGTTTAGCCGGCAAGATTACATTGTACATTCATAGATACAGAGGGTCGATTCATACTGACGGCCGTTCCGTTCGTTCATCCGGCCAAAGTACGAATCTAATCTCGCCACAACTTCATCTTTCATCTAAAGTCTGACAAAACATAGTTGCGCTGTCACGGTGTAAATTTTCCCCCGGTGTAAATTTTCCCCCCGGAAAAATTACCCCGGTGTAAATTTTCCCCCCGGAAAATTTGCACCGGGGTAGATTTTCCGGGGGGAAAATTCACACCAACCATATAATTTGACTGTTTTGAACGTATTTTTTCAAAACTGGCGATTTTGGCGATACAGTTGTTTATTTTTACGTATTTTTATTTATTTTTAATATTTTAAATTTGCACCTGGGTTGATTTTCCGGGAGGAAAATTCGCACCAACCATATAATTCGACTGTTTTGAACTGATTTTTTCGACACTGGTGATTTTGACGATACCTAGCTGCATCCTGCATTTTGTCTGACTTTCGTTCAGTGTAACGGCTATAGCCACAGCGGTAGCTGCGACTGATGTTTATACGATATGGACGGGGCTACCGCAACGATAGCGAATTTGGCTAGTATAGACAAGTCTTGAAATCGGCACGTGTCGCTGCAACTCATCACCAGGGGCAATTATGGTGATTTTAAGAGTCGATTCATAATTTGTAAGCACATAGGGACAAACGGATGAAAGGACGTCCAGTACTGAATGTCAGAATGGCTGATCGATTCATACTTTCGGCCGGTCAGCCGTATATGCCCGTTCATCCGTAATAAACGGCATAATTTCGTTTTGTCTTAGGTATAGCCGGCAAAGTTAATTTCAATTCAAATCTGCTGAAATTTTAAGGCATCGGACAATCAAACAAAGTATGAATCGCACCATTGTCCGTATGCCTGTAGGTGCGTTTGTCTGTATTAAGGCCGGTTCACAAGAGGCAACGCGCAGGCAACGCGATTTTCAAGCAACGCGCGTCGCTTGCGCGTTGCCTGGTGGTTGGTTGCTTGAAAATCGCCTGCGAATTGCCTCGTGTGAACCGGCCTTTAACTTTTTATTACCAAAAGTAAAATGATTGAAACAAATAGTTCTAATACCGCTGGTAGAGTCGTTTCGTTATCCGTTACGCTGTTCTGTTTGGAAGCGGAAGCATTCGAGTCTGAAGGGACTTAGGTAGACATTGTTTTTGTTATATTGTATCGAAAATTTTCGACGAAACATGTACATCAAAGAAAAAACAAAATTTATTCCAAGCAAGTTTTCTTCATTTATGATCAAAATAGTCGAACAATTACTCGCCAAAGTCACTCACTCACTACCCTAAATATGTACCTTATAAATTAACCCCTTTTTGCAAATTTTAAATATTCAAAATAAATAAATAAAAATAAATAAATGTATCACCAAAATGGCCAATTTTGAAAAAATAAGTTCAAAACAGCCAAATTATGTGGTTGGTGTGAATTTTCCTCCCGGACAAATCCACCCCGGTGCAAATTTAAAATATGTATTAAAATTAAAAATAAAGAAAAATATATACGTAAAAATAAACAAATTTATCGCCAAAATCGCCAGTTTTGAAAAAGTACTTTCAAAACAGTCAAATTATATGATTGGTGTGAATTTTCCCCCCGGAAAATCTACCCCGGTGCAAATTTTCCGGGGGGAAAATTTACACCGGGGTAATTTTTCCGGGGGGAAAATTCACAGGGGGGAAAAATTACACCGTGACAGCGCCACTTGAGAAAACGAAACTTGTGCTTTCGTTACGAAAATAATAGATTTTCACTGAGTAAGTAGTCGCAGTAGTCATGTCAGTAAAATATGGAAGTGGAGCAGTTCTTTTGTCAGACTTTAGTGGCGTGATTCGTTTTGTAATTTTGTCGGCTGAGCGGACATACGGCTGTGTAAGTATGAGCGGACTGAAGGGCCATGTGTGGGTGTGTGCTGGTTGTTGCTTGCGTAATGTCTGATAATATATCTGATAGTGTTGTTGTGTTGTTGTTTTGCGTTACCAGTAGTTTTGCTGCCACTGTTGTCTGCTGCTGCTTCTAGTGGAGTGGGGGGAGGGGAGGCCGAGGGGACTGAGGGGTCTGACTGCAGCTTATTGGACTTGTATGGTTGGTCTGTCTATTGTTTGGCGCAACAATAAAAATATCTGTGTATCCACCAGTCTCACTCTTTGTGTCGAATAGGCAACCAAGGTGAACGTTAACTCAGTTGCAACCAAGGTGAACGTTAACTCAGTTCGCAAATTAAGTTAGGGTTCAACTTCACGTTGAAAATTAGAACACATTATTTATTTATTTGAAGTTATTTTTAAACTGTTGCTATTATATATATACTGAGGTAGTAACTAGTATGTAATGTAATAAGTATAGGCTATAAAAGTAAAATAAGTATAAGTAAGTAATAAGTATATTATATAAGTTTCTGCTTAATTTTTTATGAGTGCGATAGGTATTCTTGGTTTTAGTTATTATGTAATTGTAGGTTTTATTTTGACTTGCCAGCTACTTTGGCATATGACTCAGCGGCAATGTCCTAAACTGTAAGAACGTAGGCCACCGTCGACTGTCATTTCAGCTGAATCAGCTGTCGTTGGTCGAATTTGGTTAGTTTGCCGAATTCGCCCGATTTAGGCTCGATTCATACTTACAGCCGTATGTCCGTTCAGCCTGCAGAATGACGTCACAAGCAGCCTAGTGCAGTGGATCAGCCAGCGCATGTGACGTCATTATTTCGTCATTTTGTCGGCTGAACGGACATACGGCTGTAAGTATGAATCGAGCCTTATCGAAACAAAGTGTTTGTCGTTGAAATTTGGATTGATCCAAAACAAAAGTTTGCTTGGATAAGTCAGGGCCCGATTTATCGAAACAAAATGTTCGTCATCGAAAATGTTTCGATCAATCCAAATTTTTCGATGACGAACATTTTCGATGACGAACATTTCTGATGACGAACATTTTGCTTCGATAAATCGGGCCCAGACCTGGCCTTTGGCCGGACTACATTGTGGGGCGACTCTATACCTTTGGCCGGACTACATTGTGGGGTGACTCTATACCTTTGGCCGGACTACATTGTGGGCCGTGGGGCGACTCTATACCGTTGGCCGGACTACATTGTGGGGCGACTCTATACCTTTGGCCGGACCACATTGTGGGGCGATAATAATAAGGCCGTGTTTACATTGAGCTTTTTTTCGCCATTTCCGGCTTTTGTTCAGCTGCTCTAGCAGCTGAAAAAAAGCTGGAGCAGCTGAAAAAATATGCTGGAGCAGCTGAAAAAATATGCTGGAGCAGCTGAAAAAATGAGGATAAGTATGGCCGTCACTATAGACTAGCTGCTCCGTTGCCGTGACAACGCTGCACTGCTGCAGTTGCAGCTTTTTTCCAGCTGCTCGAGCAGCAGAAAAAAAGCCGGAAATGGCGAAAAAAAGCTGCAGTTTTTAGCTGCTCGAGCAGCTGGAAAAAAGCACAATGTAAACACGGCCTAAAGTTTAGGTTTTTTGGGGAAAATGTTGCACTGATTGGACTGCCCGGATCAGCATTCAGCAGAAGAGGTCGGCCTGACCTGGCTGTCGAAGTTATCTTAACGAAGTAACGTTAAACGTACCGTGCTTGACGTGCTACTACACAAACAGTACTAAACAAACTAAATGCACAACCAAAAAGTCAGAAATTTTAATTGATAAAACAGTATAAACAAACAACCCAGTCACAGACTGTGAAATTTAAAACAATCACGAAGCAACAAAAACAAACACGAACAGGAAAAATCGAAGGTAGGTATCGGCAAAGTTACCAAAAGAACGCGCCATATCGATATGGACGCACTAACGAAATAAAACCAGCAAATTCAAAACAAAAAGACAAAAACAAACGACTAAACTGCAACGAAAACATTCAATCCGCAACAAGCTGCAGTGATTGCATGAAGAGTGGGGACAAACATTATTTTAGAAGCAATGTGCAGCCAATTAATAATGTACAAGATGAGCAGACTAATGCTGCTAACTATAACGCTGAAAGTGAAACAGAAACAGAGATGACGCTATCAACATAAAAAAGAAACAAAACCACATAAACAAGTAGGCCCCAAAAGGGGCAAGGTTCCTTCCCCTGTGTCTACCTTTCAGGTTTAAATTAATTGGTTCTCTATTCCATACTTACCCCAAGCTACATACACTTCGTATCTACTTTATATCTAACTTATTCTTACCTACTTTAACTACATACGTAGTATACAAAAACATGCTGCAGGATGTTAAGCATCCCGCTGCATCGAGCCATTTGGCTAAAAAGTTACGCCTTGATTTGAGCTGAGCAAATCAGCTCTAAGAAGCGATAAAAAGTGTTCTCTAATGGCTCTTATATACTGCTGGTGAAACATCCCGGTGCCGACTTTGAAAAAGTACATTATTACATCTACAGCACTGTGCATCGATTATTGATTTTTCTGCATATACGCAGACAAAAACCAGCAGGCAGCTCCCAAGCTGAAAATACACGTAAAACATACTGGCTATGCAGACTGCTCAGTAGCGTTAAACGCTACGAGCCATTAATTTCAAAACAATAGTTCCTTCTCTAGAAGGAACAAAAATACCAGGTAATCAAAACCCGCTGGTATGTAATGTATGTCGGTAATCACTAATCAGATTGCGGTAAACTGGCATACTTTTAAGCAAAATTTTATGGGGGGGGGGCGCAATGGGGGGGAGCAGCCCCCCCCACGGATGGGAGGGGGGGCGGTGGGCGTCAACGAAAATGGGGGGGGCGCACCAAATTCACGATAAAACACTATTTTCACACAAAAAATTGGTTGTTATACGTTAAATGTTACGTTTTCATACGTTATTATAGCTACGCTAATACTAAATTTAGCAAAAAACGACCCAAAAACCCAACGAACACGACATGGTTACAGCGAAAAAGTCGCTAAAACGTCCTTCCGGAAAAAATTTTGGGCTGTGGGGGGCACCCCATCTGAAATGGGGGGGGGGGGCGACCAAAATGGGGGGGCTCCGGATCAAATTGGGGGGCGCCCCCCCAGCTCCCCCACTAAAAATATGCCAGGTAAAATTGCGTGTCCACACAATGAGGCTCAATTCATACATACTAGCAATGTTGTATGTGCGTTCAGCCGACAAAATTACGAAATAATCACGCCAGAAGTTGATTTTGTGCACTATAGTGGCACAATTATTTCGTAATTTATCCGACTGAAAGAACAACATAGGACTGTAAGGATGAATTGACCTAATTGCTAGTTTGACAAACAATAGTTGCACCACTTAAGAAAACTAAACATGTGAAAAGAATAGGAGTACAGCTAGTATGTAGTCGCAGAAGTCATGGTACAAAAATAATTAAGTGGAGCATCTATTTGTTGTCAAACTTTAGTGCGTCACACGACAGTGGGTTTTCTGCGACTGGCATTAGCCAGGCCCCCTCTCGGCCCTCCCCTGCGTGCCCCCCGCTGTGCTCTCGGAGCCTCCCCGTCGGACTCTATCACCACTTCGGCCTGCCCCCCCTGCGCCGCCCCTCCCATTCGCTCCTGCAGACAGCCAATGCGAGCTTCGTAATGGTCACGCAGTTGTTGCAATTTCTGAAAACGCAAAACATAAAACTTTCGCTTTCTCGTATGTAATGAGTAATGGCTTAACAGCGTCGGCTAATTTAAGTTTTGTTTTAAATTTCAGTTTTGGTAATACAAACCCCAAAAAGTGGTTTTTAGAGGTTTCTCTGGTCTCTGCGTCGCAAACATCCGCATTTTGAAACTAATCGAATTTTCGAAATTTCTAAAAAAACTTTAGAATTTCTCAAACGCGTATTTCCTGACCCTTACAAACTACAAAATTTACAAAAAAATCATAACTATATTTACAACAGTTTTTGTGCTTACGTACAATCTCTTCTAGAGGACACGTCTAAATAAACCAGGACTGACTAACAAAACACTTCACGCTTAAAGCATGAAGCAACCCACTAGAGGTGGGTACGGTGACGATTTTATACCGTATACCGCAACAATCACAGCGGATTTTGCGGTGATCACCGGGGTGACAAAACGTCTGTGTGACTCACGACTAGCACTCTGCCAATTTTGTTGCTATACAAACGGAAATAAGCAAAGCAGGTCACCCTTTGTTTGACGCGTCAAGTAAAATTGAGCAGTTCAAAAAGTTCGAAACTGCATGGTATTTTGTCACTGATTTCAGGTCTAACGAACTGAACTGACCATTTTGAACATCTGCTGGGCTACCGGTCCTGGTCTGGCCTGACATTCCGCTAGTTGGCGTTCCAGTTCTAAGACCTGGGCTTCGTACTAAAATAAATCAAAGAGGGTTCCAACGAAGTAATTAGGGTCGCATGTCTGTTTACCGGAGAATTACTACAAAAATGACGCCACCAGCAACAATAATTAGAGGATTAACAATTAGGCGTGTAATTTTTGCATTTTTTCCAATTTCACAGACTTCGAACTACATTTTGAGATCAGCTTTGTAGTGAAGCCAACTAAAGTTGTTTTCGTCACATTTAAGTGCTCACGCCAAAGTGTTAAAAACAAAAAATAACATTTTGCAGACATCATAAAAACTAACCACTAATGCTTATAACAATCAGATACAATATGCTGGGATTATATAGCTATTAGCAATGTCTCAACTTTGTTTGTGTACTTGTCAAATACTGTTCTTGTTTACATCAAAATAACTACTCTATGTTTTGCTGTTGGTAAAAGGTAAGTAATTAGAACAAATTTTAATCTAATCCGGTTAATCCATTGTAGGAACTGGCCCTTAGTTATGGGAAAATAATCAGGATGCAATGTTTCATAAAAGACTCACAATTTTCTATGCTGCGGCGTAGGTAGTCTAAAACCTTAATAACAAGCTCAATCTGCGGCAAAAGCTTCAGCAAGTATAAAGCATATACTTTCAAGCACATTGGCCAGAGGCCATCGTAAACCTGTTGGGTCAGCTAAAGTACACTTAGGTACCTGATCCAGTTTTTATAAAAAGCGTATATTTTTGCAGCCACTAAAACTGCAAAATCTCAGTCAAAAGGTTTTGAATTCTGAAGTTTAATGTTAATCCCTATACTCTGCAGCCATTTTTACTGACGAAATTTCAATTTTAACTTGTTTTGTCTCTGTGTCACTTTAGAAGCAACACTGTATTGTTTTTACTGAAGTTTATTGAAGTTCAAGTTTTACTTGATGTTAAAGCATAAAGTTCTAGGAATCTCTGTGGTTGAGTGGTTAGTGTGTTAGTTTTCTAACCATGAGCTGACTGCTTCGATTCCTGGTGCTTCATCCTTTTGTTTGACTTTTGCATTTTCGACTACCACTAATAATGTTCTGTAAGAAGACGAGACAGTGAAAATACAAGGCATTTGGTAGTGACAGATGCAAACCGACGGTAGAAGACGTGTAAAACACACCCCGCACATGAATACTTTAACACTAGCACAGTGTTAGGTTTCCAAAATCAAAATTAAAGACCTGTTGGGCTGTGGCCCAACAGGAAAAACGGTGTTTGATTTAATTTTGACCGTGACTTTTGGTAATTTGGCTTTTAAGTGCGTAAGTGGGACTATGGCCGGACCTGTTTCTGCGTGGCGAGTCGCTCCTCCTGCGCACTATGCTGCGTTTCGGCCAGTTGCGCCTCCACGGCCTGCAGCAGCGCACTTTTGGCTTGCAGCTGACGGCCCAGCATCTCTACCTCACACTCCACTAGACAACAAAAATAAATAAATTAAAAATACAGGTTCTGTTTCATTTAAAAAGGGTTCAGATTGGAGAGTCTAAATACCATAAGCGTGATGGGCATTATGGCGAATCGCGCCCCCCCAATTCGATCCCGCTCCCCCTGGATCGACCCACACTAAATATATACCCACACTGAGTGTAAGTTTGCTTAAAAAATCGTGTAGCACCCCAACATTTCCTCGGCTGCATTTGAGTGCTAGTTGTGAATCCTAGCCATATCGACCCGCAATGATGATTTAAATAGCAGCTTTCAAGAATTTAAAATTTTACAGCAGGTCAGGAAAATTTTTGATCATTGAAGTGGGTGGAGATTTTCAAAGAAGAATGAATGAGGAGTCTGAACAGTTAGGGACGTGGGGTATTGAAACTGCAGAATTATTAAAAACGCGACGTAAAATGCTGAATCTATGTATAACAATAACTTCAAGTAACCGATGAAGTATCTGTTTGTAGCCGATGGGTGTTCATTTTTAACATCACCTTTTTGATACAATATACTTTGCGGTTCAACTAAGTTGTTTTTTTAAAGCACGATTCTTTAACAAAAATTAGCTTGGGAAAAAACTACTTCCGTTGAAATGTCTTTAGAATATATCCTAAACAATAAACTCAACCTTTGCAAATAACCTTTGTAATGAACTCGAACAATTATTGCGCGAAATTTTAAACTAAATATTGTAGATCATGTAAATTCTACTTCGCCTATTGTGTTACATTGACAGAGCGACTGCTGGTTGCGTTTGTGGCTGTTGCTGACGTCACTGGACCGCTGCTCCAAGGCACGTCGCACGTCCCTCATCTCAGTCACGTGACGCTACAACCAATAATACATACACCTTACACTACACCAGTTAACTTTAGTCCGACTAGGGGGTATAAAAATTAATGCCAATCCAAAATTGAATGGATGTAACAGTTAGCACGCTAATTTAGAACGAACTTACAGTACCGTGTGTAGAAAAGTTGCCTGTTCGTCGGCAAACAACGACCGTCATCCTTCGCAAAAAGTGACCAAATTTCGCTAAAAGTTACGAACGGTGGCTACAAAATGACGAACAAAAAATTTTCAATTTTTCACTTTTTTACATTGCAAACGTGTTTGGGAGCACCTTTTAAGAAAACTTCTTGCTCGTAACTTTCTGGCCAACCTTGGTCACTTCTCACGACGGATGAAGCTCGTCGCACGCCGACGAACAGGGAACTTCTTTTGCACAGTACTGTAAGTATGCACGCGAATGTCGTGTATGTTAAATTCTTACGTTACAAATGGCGCACTATGGGCAACATATCTGTGACTAAGTCAGCAACACTGAAAAACACTGGATTTCCAGACGGCACTGGAAGTTTCAAGCTATCGACATAAATACAATAATATCATGCAAATCAAGTAAGTATTATTAAAGGTGAAACAGGGCCTTCGGGGATGTAGCGTAGTGGTTAGCATTGTTGCCGTCGACGCGAGTGGCCGGGCCGATTCCCGGCGCCTCCATTTCTTTCTTTCTTTCTCTTTTTCAAAATCCTCTTGCTATCAACATTAATACATCCCTTTCTTACGCCAGAGCTTGGAACCGTCGTAGAACCCCTTAGACCCGGCTTACCTGCTCCATTGTGTCTTTTTCATTTTTCAGAGTATCAATTGTTGACTCCAGACATTTAATGCGGTCTAAACTAACAGATGCATTATACATAAGCATAACGTATGACGACTACTCCCGCGGTAGCAGTAACAATATATCGATAATTCATATTTGATTTTATTTGAGGTATATATATATATATATATATATATATATATATATATATATATATATATATATATATATATATATATATATATATATATATATATATATATATATTATATTCCAAAATATGAAACACTAAATATTTTTGTTTCTGTAGAAGCAGAATTTTTGCTACACTAAGTTGTAAGTATAATTAAGGCGAACCTCAATCATTTAACAAAATACATTTTTAAACTTTTAAATTTAAACTACCAAATTTTATACATCCCGCAAATTACTAACCAAATTATGACCGTTCAGCCGACACAATCATAAAAAAAATCAACCCACTCACGATGTAAACAATATCTAAGCTTATTTCTTTGGTGTTGTGAAGCTGAACGGTCATAAGGCGTTAAGTATGGCCATTAAACGGCCTTCATAAAATATTGGCTACCCTCTGATTGTATCCAGAATATTTCCCGTTCCTGTAGGTCAGACACACAGGCCTTCAACGTGCTCAACTCTGCAAATAATCAACCCCTGTACATAGTTTTCCGAAACGTCACAATGCAAAAAATATCTGTGGTAACATAATATTTTCTTTAAATTTTGAACATGTTCGCACATGCTGGTGATATCTACGTAAATAGTCAGCAGTAGAGTTTGATGTATGACTGACAACACCAAGAGTACATAATAGGATCCTTGATAACTCTTGATAATGCAAAAGACACAGCACATATCTGTACTCTTGACGTGATGTACCCTGTTTGAGCAGCTCCACACTGGCCTGAGCCCCCTTGTAGTTTTCCGACACTGCGCTCAGCTGATTTTGCAGAGTCTGGTTGTCCCTGCACAATGCTGTCCATTGCTAAAACTAATAAAGCTGCTGCAGTCAAACATTTACATTTTACAAGCTCAAAAATTGTGGGCTCCCCTCCCCTCCCATTTTGGGATTGCTCAGTTACATTGATTAGGTAACAAAAACAAGGATAGAGAACAGAGCTAACATTTAAATTAAAAAGTCACTGGATATATACCTCTTTCAGCGCACAGAAATCGCCGAGAAATTCGTTCAAATTCACAGCCGCAAAAACTGGACCCTTGGAATTCATATCAGAGATCCGAGTAACCATTTTAATCAGCCTGGGAGTTAATCCGTTATCCTAAACATGTGAAAAGTCTTTTAAAACGGACACTATTTATACAAAGCTTAACAAACCAATACCAAATGAATTAAGAAGTTGGGATAAGTTAAGCTAAACTATCACCGGCTTAGAATGCTTTTGCTTACATTTCAGCATTAGCCTGCGCAGCTATGTTAATTTAGTCAGGCGAAAAAGCAGCGCACTAAACATTAGTCAAGTTCATTTGTGGTTTAGTTAGTGGTCCAAATAGTATACTCTTATTAAACATATTTATTAAGTCAGTTAGTCGGATACATAAATTAAATAATGCACTGACAATATAGTGTGAGGCTAAAAATATCTCCCTCACATGGGGTGATTACAATTTAATGCTCAATGAAGATTGAAGGGTTTCATGAAAGTATCAATTTTTTCAGTTTTCAATGCCAGGAAACCTTCACTGATCAATCAGCTGCATTTCCTTGAAGTTGTCAGAACTGTCCCTAATTAATTCTGGAAACATGTCCAAAATCATTTCAAACTATGCTTAAATATATATGTTAGATTTGCTTCTGTGTGCAACTCAGGCCGTTTAAACGTTAATTTTTTTAAAAATTGTGAGCGCACACAATTGCTAAAAAGCTCCCAGTTCAGTGGCATTTGACAAGCTTTGTCCTTCGCGAAAAACGACAGTCAATTTTTTGCTCTAACAAGTAGAGAACTAAATTTGACTGGTAAAATTTATATTTATTCATGTTTTTGCGTCACATACATCCCCTTGTCATTATTTTTTATTTCGCGCAGATGAAGCGCGTGACAAAAAAGCTGCTTGCTGTACCGAAAAATACCTATATACATTGTTGCCGTTTCTGATCCCTATATACATCTGATCCATACTATATTTTTGTTTAGTATCTAAATTCTTATTTACAGCTTATTTCAAATTTATGAATGAATGAATGAATATTTATTTAACCATAGCATAATATCCCTAAACAGAGACTTGATATGCAACTTTTCTACACAGTTACAACAAATTTAACGACGCCAGTCACAATTTTCCACAGACACAGAAATGGGTATAATCACAGTAGTTCAACAAACAACATGTAAATGGCCAGCCTGAGCAAATCAGGTTCTTAATTGCTGATAAAAAATTGATCGACGATCGAAGGCAATGTCTAAAAATTTAGCTAATGTTTTTGTACTCTGGTCCTCTTGATGGCTCATTATTTCAATAACCAGTTTGTTTAAGTTAGACGACGGTAATATGGTATAAGGCCTAATGTCATTGTAAACAGGACATTCTAACAAAAAGTGAATTTCGTTTTCGACTGGAGGTATGTAGGTGGAACACATCATTTCATATCATATCATAAAAATATAATTTATTGTCATAAATAATCTTCATATATAGCATCATACCTATCATATCAAATCCTATTAGGTATATTGTTATCATTGTGATCTATTCTACATAATCTACAAATACATATACAATACCAATGCAGAAATTTCATACTGTGCAACAACAATTTTTAATACTCTAGAATGTAACTTTCAGGCAGATTATTGTTTGCTTAAAACTAAATGTCAACAGAACTAGTAACCCAGTAATATCCACTGTAATCTGCTAAAACAGTATATATCCTTAAAACAACCCCAGGAGGCGTTTTATGTGTGTATACAAAGTCTATTTCATAAATTATTCTGCTTCAAGTAAGCACACTAACCTATACTTTTATGTAAACTATGTA
>JASANF010015299.1:0-12319 GCA_030248245.1 Trissonchulus sp. WLG1_4 | reverse complement strand
AATAAAACTAGGCATTTAACTAGCTTCTCAAAACAGTGTTATTGTGAAGTATTACTTGAATTAGGTACTATCATTTCTATGGCGCAAAGTACGCATGATATCTACGATTTTGACTGGATTAAAACTGCCGTGGTCAGAGATGCACGGAGCACGGAGGGGGTGTTTGTCCTACGGTGGAGAGGGAATTTGTCAGTAATTGTGTTCGGTTTGTTTTTCCCAGTGACACCCACACAATTACCCTTTCCAACTAACTTGTTAACCGCAGCCGGAAATTTTTCAATTGTTAACCCATTTTTGGGACACTTTCGGCCCTAGGAGGAAGGTGGAGGCGTGAGAAGGGGGTGCCCGTGTCAGAGGCTGGGCGTAGACATTCCCTTTGCCCATTGCCTCGTTGCCCATTGCCTCGCCTATGTGAATTAACGGTAGTGTTGATTTAGCATATTATAACTACAACCAAAATATAGAGTTGCTCCGATTTTCAATTCGCAAATTGACTGCCACAACTAGTTTTAATATGTAATACTAAAATTAAACTAAGTATATGGGTCGATTCATAACTGCTGAACGGACATTTGGACAAACGGACAGACGGCAGAACGACTGTTCAATTCATGCTTTTCTCCGTTCATCCGTACTAAACGGTACAATTTCACGTTGTGCGTAAGTCCGGCAAAGTTGATTTCTGTTCTACACTGCCGAAACTTTCAGGAATTTGGAACTGACAAACGGACCTACGGCTGAAAAGTTTGAATTGCAACTTTGTCCGTATGCTCGTACAGCCGTAAGTCCGTACGTCCCAATGTCGATTGTCCTAAAAAGTATAAATTAAAACCGGGCGAAAAGTGCTTTGTCTGTTTGTGCGAAAGTGAAGGGAGGTAACGATGCTCCGGCCAAAATAGCCCACTTCATGTATATACTGGAGAGTGATACCTCTTGTCTAATCTAGGTACATTCCTGATTCCTAATTTGAGGGGGTTCCCCTTCCTGAAATGTTTTGATAGGGGTAATCGGCGAGGTTGGGGGTACCTGGCCCCCCGGCAGGAGGGGGGGTGGTCCCTGGTTTTGGTTTTTTACGGCAAGAGTCGGAAAAATGTTTCAATTTTTTTTGTTTAAGCTCAAGTTTTGCCGTCGCATTCGGAAACTCATATATAGCAGCTATTAGATTTTATACTAATTTTTTGGGACACCAGGAAGGTGGCCGATGTCCGACGGGGGTGCCCCTCAACCCCCCCTCCACCCATATACATCCATGGTCGGTAAGCCGTTTAGTGAGAATCTTAATAGTCTCTGAAAATTTGAAATGAGAGAGAAACCGCAGCGATCAACAAGCATTTATAAAAACTATCTTGTGAGAGACAAAGAAGTAAGCACCAGACCCTTCTTAAGTATAACGGACCTGACCGGGCATGAAAATGTTTCTAACTATGCAGCTAAAGTTTGCAACGGTTGAAGTTTTTTGATCCGAGATAGATTCCAACCCGACCCGACCCGACCCAAACCGACTTCTTGTCAAGCTGCTATAAAAACTCACAAACACAAAATTTTCTTGTTAGCTTGTTGAATTTTTGTTATCAGCTTTTCGTGATTTGTTTGTGATAGGCTCCGCGAATGTTCAGTCGATGAGTCATTAGTCCATTAGTTTGACAATTTATACTTCCAAGTTTTGACCCAAACTGACCCGTTCAACCTGCGGGTCGACAAATCTCAACCCGACCCGATCCAACCCGATTGCTACAGCTACGCTCTTTTTTCAGTTGACATTTCTTTCGTTTTCTTTTTCGTTTTCGTTTTCGTTTTCCTTTCGTTTTCTTTCATTTTAGTTTTTCCTTTCGTTTTCGTTTTCTTTAGTTGTCAATTCTTGACAACTTGGCTAGATTAACTGAGAAATTTTATTAAAGCCGACAAAGGGATTCGTAGCAGCTGAGGTCAAGGCATCTGGACCCTATGCGCTTTGCAAACAGGGTGCAATGTTTGCGCTTTGTAACTTTGCAATGTTACTCATGCCATAATATTTTTTAATCCCTGAGACCGACCGTTTTTTTCTGCATAAATTAATTGAAATTAATCAACTAAATATATTTAAAACTTATTATTTATTTACATTATTGATTATTGACAGTTTTTTACATTTTTCTGTGTTTTAAACCATCTATTTCAGTTAAAATTTTTCATTTATACATATTCTATATTAAGATTTTTGCAAATGTTCAATACTTAAATAAAAGCAATGAACAAATAAACTTAAAATTCAGCACCCTCTTCGGTAAAAATATTCAAAGAAATTTGCAGCTAGACTCTGATACAGCTGCTTATAATTTGTCTTTTACTCGTCATTTTCGCAAAACTTTATTGCGCAAGCCGAAAAAGTTGGCTTCGCTTCATTTCATTTTCGTTTTCGTTTTCTTTTTCGTTTTCTTTTCGTTTTCGTTCATTTTAGTGTCAACTGAAAAAAGAGCGTAGCTGTAATTCTAGTCGCAAGAGGAAAAACAACCGTCGTAATAGTGACGGCGAATTGCAGCCAACACGCCCATAATAATATTTGCACTAAAAGTATCGACGTGGCAGTGATAAACACGATAAAAGCACACACGCACACAGACACAGCTGAATTTGCCAGCTAGTTAAATTCTAGTTAAAATGGCTAGTTTAATTCCTAGTTAAAATAATTGAATCTTTTAACTTAACTAGAATTTTAACTAGACGAATTTAACTATTAGCTATTAGCTATTAACTACATAGTATATTTTGGCTAGTTAAATAATTTAACTATTAACTAGAATTCTAGCTAAATAACTGTAATAAACATAAATAACATGAAAGATCTGGCCCAGTGATTCTATCAGGCGGACAAGGCAAGTCAGTAGTGTTACTTGCAGCGTGGCTACCAGCGGTGACTCGAGCCACAAGCCCAGTGATTACGAAAGAAGGAACTGCTATGTATGTAATTGCAAATCCAGGCAAATAACTAAAATAACTAAAACAAACAAAAGGACTACAAACCAGCAAAAAACAACCGAAACACAGCTATAATAGTAATATGCAGGGGGTTCGAATCATACCGCTACCTGTAGTTTTTCTTTTTTACATGTCAAGGCCATGTGACAAGTCTGTTGTATCATGGCCAGCACTGACACTCAGAGATTCGTATGCTACTCGGCTTGGAACGCCCTCGTGGGCAGCGCGCAGCCATGCTACAACCCTAAACTAAGCAACGAAACAGATTAACACCATGAGGACAGCAAAACAAAATTGTAATCACAAGTCGCTAGACAATAAATCACAACGCAACCAACTGAGTATGTAATACGCGGCCCCTGAGGGTTAAAAATGATCAGTAGGCTTCATTGAGTCTGTTCGCCTCAACAGATGATGTTAAACGAATGAAAATTATGTTGAAGTCAATTATTGGTTGCTATTGTTTAATAGAAGTAATAGCAGTTCTAGCTAGCTCTAACAGTAATACCAAAGTTCAATAACAGTTAAAATTAGTGAAAAATACTAACTGTATGACCAAGAGTACATAATACATAGTGTCTCACTCTTTATAGAAGAAGAGTGAGACACTCTCCTTTCTGCCTGTGATATAGTGCAGGCAGATGCGCTGGTCGTTTTGAAGCCACATGTTGCCGTTTTATGCAACATGTGGGTAGCCAATCAGAAGCGAGCTTTGCTTCTGATTGGCTAGACGCCTGTGCACGTGCTCCAATCAGCACGCAGGCGGCCTCACGTGCTCCAATCAGCACACTGGCCGCCATTACAATTCAGTGCTAAATTTTGCCATGATCGGTCGGGTTGGGTTTTTTTTGTTTTTTTTTGCCCCGAATTGTATTTTGCCTACATTTTTATCACCGTTTTCAGGGATTATTGCTAGTATGTGCTGACTATGATGTTAACTGGTAAGTTAAATGTTTTTTGACAATTTTCAGGCAATAGCACGTGAGGCCGCCTGCGTGCTGATTGGAGCACGTGCACAGGCGTCTAGCCAATCAGAAGCAAAGCTCGCTTCTGATTGGTTACCCAAATGTTGCATAGAACGGCAACATGTGGCTTCAAAACGACCAGCGCATCTGCCTGCGCTATAACACAGGCAGAAAGGAGAGTGTCTCACTCTTCTTCTATAGAGTGAGACACTATTATGTACTCTTGGTATGACTAATCTGGATTTTTGTGTGGAACTCATTAGGTTAATTAGGTAGACGGTAATAATTTGTTGGTATATGAATGTAATTATATATAGGTTGGTTATGACGGTTTGGTTTTGCACTGTTTTAAAATTCAGCTAACCACTGTTTGGTTTTGCAATCTACAAGCTGCTAATACAAATTTCTTATGGTGGCAGGTTGAGTAATATACAGGCTAAGACTCTTGTAAGGTTTCGCCATCAACTGGGGCTTCTTGACTTGAATTTGTCAAAATAAATATTTTTCTATTGCTCTATGGCTTTGTTTCAGATATATATATCTATTTTGTTCTGATATAGGTTAACTTGCTCATATTGATTTTATGATTTGTTATTGAAGTTGAAATCTACCAGAAAGCAGAAAGCCGTTCACACGAGGCAGATTCTCGCTGGGGGGGGGGGGATCCGCGCGCAGTTTTTAAACGGTTTTCCAGTACGTTAGTATTGTTGTGGCCACAGATGTACAGGGGGGGTCTGGGGGGGCAGGCCCCCCCCCCCCAAATTTGAAATTTCGGGACAAGCCCCCTCTCAGATTTGACCCACCGGGAGAAGTCCTCCTCCTTGATGCTGAAAGAAAGGGGCCGGAACTCTCAAAAATTGCCCCAGATCGCCGTAAAATGCTTCAAAAACGAGCAAACAGCGAAAAAATTGCTAAAAATAGCCAAATTTTGTCAAAATTTCCCCTTTATAGGCAAAATTTCGAAATTTTTGCTTTTTTGTCCGCCCAAGCCCCCGAAACTTTGGGACAAATTTTGATCTGCGTGTCTACTGCGCATCCACACATATGATCACACACGGCAACATGCAACAACGAGAAATCGCGCATTACAGTTAACAGACATCCTCATATGTAGAAGCATATGCATTCGTTATGCAGAAGCATGGGTTGCTTCAGGAAAAATGAAAACTGATGATTCGGCTCAAGCTAGAAAGAAAAAGAAAAATCAGTTACCAAAGAGCAATTTATTTTGATTTGAAATTTCTATATTTTTATCAAAAGATGGGGTAGAAAGCGATTTATGGGCAAAAATAATTCCCCCCCCCGCCGAACCTTGACCGGGGAAGGCTGCCGACCTAATAAGGAACTAAAACCGCTTGACACAGACTTACATATATATAAAAGAAAACGGGACCGTGGCAGAAAAATAGTTGAGGTAGTAGCCCCTTCCGTGGGGTTTCACCTTTTTTTGCCCCCCCCCCCCCCCCCTTTGGACGATTTTAACGAATTTTGAAAATTTTTTGCAATTAATCGGCCGAATAGAATCGCTCTGGCTACGCTACTGGCCACCTTGGCTACGCCCCTGTTTTGATGTTAAACCCTGAACTGGGGGACTAATGGAGTTACGTAAAGGTGCGCGGAGCGCTCGCAAAGATTTTGACCGTCGTCTAAGCGTCCCAGTTCAGAGAATAACGCCTAGCTTCGAGCTGGTTAGTTAGTTATGTGAATCTTGAATAAAAAGAGACTTGATACACGTACTCCCAAAAATCCAAAGACATCGGGTCGTGAACATGTATGGTTGTGGCGCATGTATATTGATTTTTGGACTATCCTAATTCCCGCAAAAGTTGCAGAGTTTTATTTATCCATATGTTACATATAATATACATATGTCTTATACAAATTAATCAATTATATTTATTATTTTTTATTCAATTTTAACACAGTAATGGTACAAAGTCCATACCTAAAAAGGCTTAAGCTGGTCATCAAGTTGATTGTATGATTTGCGTGTTCAAACATTTGATTGTCGGAGCCTTATTTTTATATGTACAGTCCCGGCCATAACTAGGGTGCCAATTTTTGCGAAAGCGACGACCTTTTTTTCGCGGCTTCGCGAATATTTCCCGGTCATAATTAGTGGCCTTTTTTCACATTCGTTCGCAGGTCAAGAGGTCAGCCTGCTTATGCACATACGCGTATATAACGTGTAGCGCACGTATTTCACGCATGTGTAGCCAGACTGGGCCTTGGCACACTAGCTGCAAAGAATGCAACATTGCCTTCAAGCTATTTGAATATTAACAATATCGCGAAGGCCTTCGTATCTTCTCCTTCGCGAAGACGAAGGGACACTATTTCCGGCCGGGACTGTAGCTTAAAATTAGGATATGTATATAAACCGTAGTACAGTTTTATTAAATTCCATTCATGTCAAGGGTTGAACAGTTTTGGCTATTGAACTGATTATGCAAATAATCAATTCGTGATCTTACTATGTACTATTCCAACTTATGCATTTTGTTTCAAGCATTTCCAACCTGTCTGCTATCTTTTGGACAATCGGTATGTAATTCTATTACTTATCTTAGCTTTAGCTGTGTTAGCTAAAATGTTAAATTTGTGTTTGATCAGTAGCGTACCTAGGGTGTAGTTATTGTACTCTGTTATTGACGAGCTACAGGTGAAGCACACGGCTGTGGCCAAATTAACTTCCGTTCAGGTGCGCAGATTGTGTTTGCTTTCCCTTTTTAGTGCAAAGTTTTAGGTTATAAAATTCTAGAAATTATTCTAAAATTTGGTTCTACATATGCTCATTTTTTCCATTGCTGAGCACACTGTTCCGACCAGTAATTATCCGACCATACCGTTTCACTGTATTGAATCAGCAATCAAGAAGTATCTACCGTGTGCGAGTTTCTTTTGACTGAGTCCTATGGTTGCATTATATAGTAGCCTATGGTTTCCTGCGATATTTGTGTGTGAGAGAGTCGAAGGTCACAACCACGTGACATTTTGGTGTCGTGAGCTGATAACCGTGATAACCGACTCTCCGTGCTATCCAACCATCCACAATTGGGGAAGAGCAGAAGAACGTGAACGTCCTGCTGCAGCTTTTCAACACCGCGAATTCTCAACCTATTACCAACGTATATGACAAGTACATTTTTAGACACTCTGATTCCTTCAATACAGTTTGCTGAAGTGGGTGTTTGGTGGGGTTGTGTTTGGGTTTTGGTTTGTGTTGTTTTGGTTGGGTTTTGATTGTTTGTTTTGTTTTGTTTGTTGTTTTTTGGTTGGGTGGGGGGGGGTGGGGTGGGAGATGAGTGTGTGGGTTGTGGGTTGGTGGTTGTTGTTTGTTTGGGTTGGGGGGTTTTTTTTTTGTGTTTGGGATTGTTTTTGTGGTGTTGATTGGGTTTTGTTGTGTGTTATTGGGTGGTGTGTGTGTGTTGGGTGGTTTTGATTGGTTGTTGGTTGTTGTTTGGGTTTGGCTGTTTTCTTTTGCTGTGTGTGATGTTTTTGAGTTTTTGGAGATTTGATGTTTTTTGATGTGTTGGGGTTGGTGATTTGTTTTGGTTTGTTTGTGAGTTGTGTGGATGGATGGTTGTGTTTGATGATGTGTGAGGGGTTGTTGGGTTTTTTGGATGGATGGATTTTTTTGTTATTTTTTGGGTTTGTGGGATGTGTGTTTGGGGTGGGTTGGTGCTGGTGTCTTGTTGTGGTGGTGTTTTGGTGTTAATTTGTGTTGTTGATTTTGGGGTGGTTGATTTTTTGCTGTTTTGGGGGTTGCTCTTGTTGATGTTTCTGGCTGAGTTCTTTCTTCTGTTCTCTATTTGTTGTTGGATGTTCTGGGGAGATTGATTGTGTTTGGGTGAGTGTTTGTTTGTTTGTTGGTTGGTTGGATTGGGTGTTGGCTGGGGAGTTCGTTCTTCTGCTCTTTTGTGGATGGTTGGATAGGGTGGTTTGGTTTGTGTGTGTGGTTGTGTTGCTCTGTATATCGCAGGAATGGCTCTATATATGCCATAGGACTCGTCAAAGAAACTCGCACCGGTAGATCTTCTTGATTGCTGATTCATAGTACCACGGTATGGTCTGGTGTTTGTTGGTTGTGTGGGTTTTGGGTGGGGGTGTTGTTTTGGTCTGGGTTTTGTTGTTGTTTTGTTGTTGGTTTGTTTGGTGGTGGGGGGGGGGGGGGGTGGGGCGGGGGTGGGTGGGGTGGGGTGGTGTGTGGTTGGGGGGGGGGTTGGGTGTTTGTTGTGGGCGTGTTGGGGGCGTGGGTGAGGGCTTTCTCGGATAATTACTGGTCGGAACAGGTGTGCTCAGCAATGGAAAAAATGAGCATATGTAGAACCAAATTTTAGAATAATCTGCTTCTGAGCGGCGCGGGGGGGGCGCGGGGGGGGGGGGGGTTCTAGAATTTTATAACCTAAAACTTTGCACTAAAAAGGGAAAGCAAACACAATCTGCGCACCTGAACGGAAGTTAATTTGGCCACAGCCGTGTGCTTCACCTGTAGCTCGTCAATAACAGAGTACAATAACTACACCCTAGGTACGCTACTGATCAAACACAAATTTAACATTTTAGCTAACACAGCTAAAGCTAAGATAAGTAATAGAATTACATACCGATTGTCCAAAAGATAGCAGACAGGTTGGAAATGCTTGAAACAAAATGCATGCTCGTTTCGTGCTTGTGCCTGCTGTTTTCTTTTTTTGTGTTTTGTTTTGCTGGTGCTGTGTGCGTTGCGTGTTGTGTGTGTGGCGCGTGTGTGTTCGGTGGTTTGGGGGGGAAGAGTTGGAATAGTACATAGTAAGATCCCGCAAAAAGTACAAAAACACGAATTGATTATTTGCATAATCAGTTCAATAGCCAAAACTGTTCAAACCTTGACATGAATGGAATTTAATAAAACTGTACTACGGTTTATATACATATCCTAATTTTAAGCTACAGTCCCGGCCGGAAATAGTGTCCCTTCGTCTTCGCGAAGGAGAAGATACGAAGGCCTTCGCGATATTGTTAATATTCAAATAGCTTGAAGGCAATGTTGCATTCTTTGCAGCTAGTGTGCCAAGGCCCAGTCTGGCTACACATGCGTGAAATACGTGCGCTACACGTTATATACGCGTATGTGCATAAGCAGGCTGACCTCTTGAACCTGCGAACGAATGTGAAAAAAGGCCACTAATTATGACCGGGAAATATTCGCGAAGCCGCGAAAAAAAGGTCGTCGCTTTCGCAAAAATTGGCACCCTAGTTATGGCCGGGACTGTACATATAAAAATAAGGCTCCGACAATCAAATGTTTGAACACGCAAATCATACAATCAACTTGATGACCAGCTTAAGCCTTTTTAGGTATGGACTTTGTACCATTACTGTGTTAAAATTGAATAAAAAATAATAAATATAATTGATTAATTTGTATAAGACATATGTATATTATATGTAACATATGGATAAATAAAACTCTGCAACTTTTGCGGGAATTAGGATAGTCCAAAAATCAATATACATGCGCCACAACCATACATGTTCACGACCCGATGTCTTTGGATTTTTGGGAGTACGTGTATCAAGTCTCTTTTTATTCAAGATTCACATAACTAACTAACCAGCTCGAAGCTAGGCGTTATTCTCTGAACTGGGACGCTTAGACGACGGTCAAAATCTTTGCGAGCGCTCCGCGCACCTTTACGTAACTCCATTAGTCCCCCAGTTCAGGGTTTAACATCAAAACAGGGGCGTAGCCAAGGTGGCCAGTAGCGTAGCCAGAGCGATTCTATTCGGCCGATTAATTGCAAAAAATTTTCAAAATTCGTTAAAATCGTCCAAAAGGGGGGGGGGGCAAAATACGGTGAAACCCCACTGAAGGGGCTTCTACCTCAAATATTTTTCTGCCTCTGTCCCGTTTTCTTTTATATATATGTAAGTCTGTGTCAAGCGGTTTTAGTTCCTTATTAGGTCGGCAGCCTTCCCCGGTCAAGGTTCGGCGGGGGGGGGAATTATTTTTGCCCATAAATCGCTTTCTACCCCATCTTTTGATAAAAATATAGAAATTTCAAATCAAAATAAATTGCTCTTTGGTAACTGATTTTTCTTTTTCTTTCTAGCTTGAGCCGAATCATCAGTTTTCATTTTTCCTGAAGCAACCCATGCTTCTGCATAACGAATGCATATGCTTCTACATATGAGGATGTCTGTTAACTGTAATGCGCGATTTCTCGTTGTTGCATGTTGCCGTGTGTGATCATATGTGTGGATGCGCAGTAGACACGCAGATCAAAATTTGTCCCAAAGTTTCGGGGGCTTGGGCGGACAAAAAAGCAAAAATTTCGAAATTTTGCCTATAAAGGGGAAATTTTGACAAAATTTGGCTATTTTTAGCAATTTTTTCGCTGTTTGCTCGTTTTTGAAGCATTTTACGGCGATCTGGGGCAATTTTTGAGAGTTCCGGCCCCTTTCTTTCAGCATCAAGGAGGAGGACTTCTCCCGGTGGGTCAAATCTGAGAGGGGGCTTGTCCCTAAATTTCAAATTTGGGGGGGGGGGCCTGCCCCCCCAGACCCCCCCTGTACATCTGTGGCCACAACAATACTAACGTACTGGAAAACCGTTTAAAAACTGCGCGCGGATCCCCCCCCCCCAGCGAGAATCTGCCTCGTGTTAACGGCTTTCTGCTTTCTGTTAGATATGAACTTCAATAACAAATCATAAAATCACTATGAGCATGTGAACCTATATCAGAACAAAATAGATATATATATCTGAAACAAAGCCATAGAGCAATAGAAAAAATATTTATTTTGACAAATTCAAGTCAAGAAGCCCCAGTTGATGGCGAAACCTTACAAGAGTCTTAGCCTGTATATTACTCAACCTGCCACCATAAGAAATTTGTATTAGCAGCTTGTAGATTGCAAAACCAAACAGTGGTTAGCTGAATTTTAAAACAGTGCAAAACCAAACCGTCATAACCAACCTATATATAATTACATTCATATACCAACAAATTATTACCGTCTACCTAATTAACCTAATGAGTTCCACACAAAAATCCAGATTAGTCATACCAAGAGTACATAATAGTGTCTCACTCTATAGAAGAAGAGTGAGACACTCTCCTTTCTGCCTGTGTTATAGCGCAGGCAGATGCGCTGGTCGTTTTGAAGCCACATGTTGCCGTTCTATGCAACATTTGGGTAACCAATCAGAAGCGAGCTTTGCTTCTGATTGGCTAGACGCCTGTGCACGTGCTCCAATCAGCACGCAGGCGGCCTCACGTGCTATTGCCTGAAAATTGTCAAAAAACATTTAACTTACCAGTTAACATCATAGTCAGCACATACTAGCAATAATCCCTGAAAACGGTGATAAAAATGTAGGCAAAATACAATTCGGGGCAAAAAAAAAACAAAAAAAACCCAACCCGACCGATCATGGCAAAATTTAGCACTGAATTGTAATGGCGGCCAGTGTGCTGATTGGAGCACGTGAGGCCGCCTGCGTGCTGATTGGAGCACGTGCACAGGCGTCTAGCCAATCAGAAGCAAAGCTCGCTTCTGATTGGCTACCCACATGTTGCATAAAACGGCAACATGTGGCTTCAAAACGACCAGCGCATCTGCCTGCACTATATCACAGGCAGAAAGGAGAGTGTCTCACTCTTCTTCTATAAAGAGTGAGACACTATGTATTATGTACTCTTGGTCATACAGTTAGTATTTTTCACTAATTTTAACTGTTATTGAACTTTGGTATTACTGTTAGAGCTAGCTAGAACTGCTATTACTTCTATTAAACAATAGCAACCAATAATTGACTTCAACATAATTTTCATTCGTTTAACATCATCTGTTGAGGCGAACAGACTCAATGAAGCCTACTGATCATTTTTAACCCTCAGGGGCCGCGTATTACATACTCAGTTGGTTGCGTTGTGATTTATTGTCTAGCGACTTGTGATTACAATTTTTGTTTTGCTGTCCTCATGGTGTTAATCTGTTTCGTTGCTTAGTTTAGGGTTGTAGCATGGCTGCGCGCTGTCCACGAGGGCGTTCCAAGCCGAGTTGCATACGAATCTCTGAGTGTCAGTGCTGGCCATGATACAACAGACTTGTCACATGGCCTTGACATGTAAAAAAGAAAAACTACAGGTAGCGGTATGATTCGAACCCCCTGCATATTACTATTATAGCTGTGTTTCGGTTGTTTTTTGCTGGTTTGTAGTCCTTTTGTTTGTTTTAGTTATTTTATTCAATTGCCTGGATTTGCAATTACATACATAGCAGTTCCTTCTTTCGTAATCACTGGGCTTGTGGCTCGAGTCACCGCTGGTAGCCACGCTGCAAGTAACACTACTGACTTGCCTTGTCCGCCTGATAGAATCACTGGGCCAGATCTTTCATGTTATTTATGT
>JASANF010015298.1:0-43883 GCA_030248245.1 Trissonchulus sp. WLG1_4 | reverse complement strand
ATAAGCAAAACATTGAAGATCCACTTTATGCAACTTTTCACTACGGCCATTTAAAGGTTTCAATTCAAAATTTCCGATTCTAGAAGCTTACTGCGAAAAAATGTTCTACATACCGCTTATAGGATACACACCAGAGATAACACTAGGCTACTTCTCAAACTCGCTTTCTTGTCTACTTACGAGGTACAGCGAGTCAAAGGAGATCCGATGTTTTTCTTCTGGCCCTGTTTTGTAAGTCTTCAAACAACATAGATGTAAAGTATCGTAAGTCCCAAAAAATGCTGCGTCTGTACAAGAGTTTAAGGGTTATTCTCAGCAAAAATACGTAAATATTTTTGCTAAATTTTTGTAAATATAAAATAGTTCCTGACTAAAATCTTGAGTCGTCTAAATGAGCAAAACTTGCTTCGTTTGCGTAATCTGCGCAATTGACCCTATGTCATACGTACAATAACACCGTCACAGCCACTTTCGTTTGATTTCGTATCGTAGTCAGCCTATTTTTCACAAATAGGATGTATGTAAACGGCGCCAGGGCAAAAACAAAAAAAGCTGGCGGCGTTCCAGAGATCCATTTGAATGCTGCCAAGAGTAGCGTCTAACTGTATCACCAAGAGTACATAATAGTGTCTCACTCTTTATAGATGAAGAGTGAGACACTCTCCTTTCTGCCTGTGTTATAGCAAAGGCAGATGCGCTGGTCGTTTTCAGGCTACATGTTGACGTTTTGTGCAACATGTGGCTGACCAATCAGAAACGAGCTTTGCTTCTGATTGGCTAAACGCCTGTGCACGTGCTCCAAGCAGCACGCAGGCAGCCTCACGTGCTATTGCCTGAAAATTGTCACAAACATTTAACTTACCAGTTAACATGATAGTCAGCACATACTAACAATAATCCCTGAAAACGGTGATAAAAATGTAGGCAAAATACAATTCAGGGCAAAAAAAAACAAAAAAACCCCCAACCCAACCCCCCAACCCGACCGATCAATGCAAAATTTAACACTGAAATGGCTGTAATGGCGGCCAGTGTGCTGATTGGACAACGTGAGGCCGCCTGCGTGCTGATTGGATCACGTGCACAGGCGTCTAGCCAATCAGAAGCAAAGCTCGCTTCTGATTGGCTACCCACATGTTGCATAAAACGGCAACATGTTACTTCAAAACGACCAGCGCATCTGCCTGCGCTATAACACAGGCAGAAAGGAGAGTGTCTCACTCTTCTTCTATAAAGAGTGAGACACTATTATGTACTCTTGGTATCACCGATTCAACTTTCGAAGACACGTTTCAGCTAAGGATACATATACGTAGATTTATACAGGTATCTGTTTTATCAGCCAGATCCTACACATTTTTTAATTCCAGGTTTAAAACCTGCCCTTCGACTTTCAAAGTAGTTTTAACTTAATAATAATACAAATACAATACGAAGTAATACAAGAAATCGCACAGACAAGCTCAGCACGGCTGATTTTTCACTTTCAAGTGCACATGAAAGAATGCTAAAATAAAAAATCAGAATCCGTTTAAGAGCAGAAGCCCACAGAAACTGGAATTTTTTTGTTTTTCGGTCAAAAATAAAACTTATTTTCGTTAGCACAAAGAGGTCACAGGCCGGAATAGCCACTTCGCGATTTTTGTAATTTTACTACCAAAATAGGGGAATAAGGCTGTGTAAATCAGAGTGTAATTTTATTTTTTGCTGTGCAAATTAGGCGATCGATGTGTAAAATACACCCTATCTTACACAAAAAAACCATGCCGGTGAGTCATAGTAACAGCATAAATAGCTTTCAGCAGCGTTAACTGGAATGTGGCTATTGTGTGATAAATTTCCATGATAGTGGGTTTTTTTCTGGCTGTATTGTGTTTAAAATGTCAGAAAACATTTTAAATACCAGAGTGATTTATTTATAAATAACAAAAATTTTGCGTAAGTTCATCGATTGTCCAGCGTCCCAGCGAACGCCAACAACAAAACCACAGTGGTAGAATATCGTATGTGTGGACATTCGATACATATTCTATGGTTAGACACTGTCGCACATCGTCTGATTTTGTTGTGGGTCTAGTGGCAAAATATCGGATTTGGAGATACGTTATTCTGCTTCTATTTGTGTTATAATGTCTTGCAAATGCAGAAATTAGTTTTTTGTAAATTTCAAGACAATTTAATGCAATTGGAGCTTCGTTACTTTGCAAAAATGTGCTTTGACACCATGCGGACATTTTGTATATGCTAACTCAAAAATGCAAAAAAGTGGATCTTGGATGTTTTGCTTCTGGTACGACGACATTACAAAAAATCGAATAGGTATTCCCCCAAATTTTTTTCTGGGTACTCCACTGAATGCACGTATATATGCCTCTAGCGGTATGAAAACGCGTATATTTGCTGTTACATAGACAAAAAAACGCATTTACAGTTTGCACAAAAAAATAAAATTTTGCACACTAAAAATAAAATTTTGCACAATTATGCACACAAATTTTTTTGAAAAAAAACCCTGCTACAGAGCAACTAACGCGCTACATGCTCGCCCGGTTACTTCTTATACACCTCTAGTCTGTTTTACTGAAGCCTGACAGCACATACACGAAAGCTGACATTCTTCGTTATGAAGCTCCAGTGACCCACCAGTGAAACATGACTACAGAGCAACTAACGCGCTAATGCTCGCCCGGTTACTTCTTATACACCTCTAGTCTGTTTTACTGAAGCCTGACAGCACATACACGAAAGCTGACATCCTTCGTCATGAAGCTCCAGTGACCCACTAGTGAAACATGACTACAGAGAAACTAAAGCGCTACATGCTCGCCCGGCAACTTCTTATACACCTCTAGTCTGTCTTACTGAAGCCTGACAGCACATACACGCACAGATGTACATGGGGGGGGGTCTGGGGGGGGGGCAGGGCCCCCCCCCCAGATTTGAAATTCTGGGACAAGCCCCCCCTCAGATTTGACCAGTCGGGACAAGCCCCCCTCTCTGAAACCCCAAAATCGCTTCAGATCGCCGTAAAATGCTTCAAAAATGACCAAAAAAACGAAAAAATCGCTAAAAATATCGGAATTTCGCAAAAATTTCCCATTTTTAGGCAAAAATTGGAAATTTTTGCGTTTATGGGACAAAATATCGGGACAAGCCCCCCCTAAAATGTCGAAAATTTCGGGACAAGCCCCCCCCCCAAACCGAGACCCAGTGTACATGTATGGCTGACATCCTTCGTCATGAAGCTCCAGTGACCCACCAGTGAAACATGACTACAGAGCAACTGACGCGCTACATGCTCGCCCGGTTACTTCTAATACACCTCTAGTCTGTTTTACTGAAGCCTGACAGCACATACACGAAAGCTGACATCCTTCGTCATGAAGCTCCAGTGACCCACCAGTGAAACATGACTACAGAGCAACTAACGCGCTACATGCTCGCCCGGTTACTTCTTATACACCTCTAGTCTGTTTCACTGAAGCCTGACACCACATACACGAAAGCTGACATCCTTCGTCATGAAGCTCCAGTGACCCACTAGTGAAACATGACTACAGAGCAACTAACGCGCTACATGCTCGCCGGTTACTTCTTACACACCCCTAGTTTGTTTTACTGAAGCCTGACAGCACATACACGAAAGTTGACATCCTTCGTCATGAAGCTTCAGTGACCCACCAGTGAAACATGACTACAGAGCAACTGACGCGCTACATGCTCGCCCGCTTACTTCCAATACACCTCTAGTCTGTCTTACTGAAGCCTGACAGCACATACATGAAAGATGTGCATCGGGGGGGGGGTCATGGGGGGGGGGGCAAGCTCCACTGACCCCCCAGATGAAACATGACTGGACAGAGCACCCCCTAACGATTTGACCAGTCGGGACAAGCCCGGTTACTCTCTGAAACCCCAAAATCGCTTCAGATCATCCGTAAAGATGCTTCAAAAATGACCAGAAAAAACGAAAAAATCGCTAAAAATATCGGAATTTCGCAAAAATTTCCCATTTTTAGGCACAAAATTGGAAATTTTTGCGTTTATGGGACAAAATATCGGGACAAGCCCCCCCTAAAATGTCGAAAATTTCGGGACAAGCCCCCCCCAAACCGAGACCCCGTGTACATGTATGGCTGACATCCTTCGTCATGAAGCTCCAGTGACCCACCAGTGAAACATGACTACAGAGCAACTGACGCGCTACATGCTCGCCCGGTTACTTCTAATACACCTCTAGTCTGTTTTACTGAAGCCTGACAGCACATACACGAAAGCTGACATCCTTCGTCATGAAGCTCCAGTGAGTGACCCACCAGTGAAACATGACTACAGAGCAACTAACGCGCTACATGCTCGCCCGGTTACTTCTAATACACCTCTAGTCTGTTTTACTGAAGCCTGACAGCACATACACGAAAGCTGACATCCTTCGTCATGAAGCTCCAGTGACCCACCAGTGAAACATGACTACAGAGCAACTGACGCGCTACATGGTCGCCCGGTTACTTCCTATACACCTCTGTTTTACTGAAGCCTGACACGACAGCACATACACGAAAGCTGACATCCTTCGTCATGAAGCTCCAGTGACCCACCAGTGAAACATGACTATAGAGCAACTAACGCGCTACATGCTCGCCCGGTTACTTCCTATACACCTCTGTTTTACTGAAGCCTGACAGCACATACACGAAAGCTGACATCCTTCGTCATGAAGCTCCAGTGACCCACCAGTGAAACATGACTGCAGAGCAACTGACGCGCGACATGCTCGCCCGGTTACTTCCTATACACCTCTGTTTTACTGAAGCCTGACAGCCCATACACGAAAGCTGACATCCTTCGTCATGAAGCTCCAGTGACCCACCAGTGAAACATGACTACAGAGCAAGCGCTACATGCTCGCCCGGTTGCTTTATACATATGTTTTGGGGCTGGCTGTTTGTGAAGCTCCAGTGACCCACCAGTGAAACATGACTACAGAGCAACTGACGCGGTACATGCTCGCCCGGTTACTTCCTATACACCCTGTTTTACTGAAGCAAGCACAAACACGAAAGCTGACAAAGCACATACACGAAAGCTGACGATCCTTCGTCATGAAGCTCCAGTGACCCACCAGTGAAACATGACTACAGAGCAACTAACGCGCTACATGCTCGCCCGGTTACTTCTTATACACCTCTGTTTTACTGAAGCCTGACAGCACATACACGAAAGCTGACATCCTTCGTCATGAAGCTCCAGTGACCCACCAGTGAAACATGACTACAGAGCAACTAACGCGCTACATGCTCGCCCGGTTACTTCTTATACACCTCTAGTGTTTTACTGAAGCCTGACAGCACATACACGAAAGCTGACATCCTTCGTCATGAAGCTCCAGTGACCCACCAGTGAAACATGACTACAGAGCAACTAACGCGCTACATGCTCGCCCGGTTACTTCTTATACACCTCTGTTTTACTGAAGCCTGACAGCACATACACGAAAGCTGACATCCTTCGTCATGAAGCTCCAGTGACCCACCAGTGAAACATGACTACAGAGCAACTAACGCGCTACATGCTCGCCCGGTTACTTCTTATACACCTCTAGTCTGTTTTACTGAAGCCTGACAGCACATACACGAAAGCTGACATCCTTCGTCATGAAGCTCCAGTGACCCACCAGTGAAACATGACTACAGAGCAACTAACGCGCTACATGCTCGCCCGGTTACTTCTTATACACCTCTGTTTTTTACTGAAGCCTGACAGCACATACACGAAAGCTGACATCCTTCGTCATGAAGCTCCAGTGACCCACCAGTGAAACATGACTACAGAGCAACTGACGCGGTACATGCTCGCCCGGTTACTTCCTATACACCTGTTTTACTGAAGCCAGACAGCACATACACGAAAGCTGACATCCTTCGTCATGAAGCTCCAGTGACCCACCAGTGAAACATGACTACAGAGCAACTAACGCGCTACATGCTCGCCCGGTTACTTCTTATACACCTCTAGTCTTTACTGAAGCCTGACAGCACATACACGAAAGCTGACATCCTTCGTCATGAAGCTCCAGTGACCCACCAGTGAAACATGACTACAGAGCAACTAACGCGCTACATGCTCGCCCGGTTACTTCTTATACACCTCTAGTCTGTTTTACTGAAGCCTGACAGCACATACACGAAAGCTGACATCCTTCGTCATGAAGCTCCAGTGACCCACCAGTGAAACATGACTACAGAGCAACTAACGCGCTACATGCTCGCCCGGTTACTTCTTATACACCTCTGCTGTTTTACTGAAGCCTGACAGCACATACACGAAAGCTGACATCCTTCGTCATGAAGCTCCAGTGACCCACCAGTGAAACATGACTACAGAGCAACTAACGCGCTACATGCTCGCCCGGTTACTTCTTATACACATCTAGTCTGCTTTACTGAAGCCTGACAGCACATACACGAAAGCTGACATCCTTCGTCATGAAGCTCCAGTGACCCACCAGTGAAACATGACTACAGAGCAACTAACGCGCTACATGCTCGCCCGGTTACTTCTTATACACCTCTAGTCTGTTTTACTGAAGCCTGACAGCACATACACGAAAGCTGACATCCTTCGTCATGAAGCTCCAGTGACCCACCAGTGAAACATGACTACAGAGCAACTGACGCGGTACATGCTCGCCCGGTTACTTCCTATACACCTGTTTTACTGAAGCCAGACAGCACATACACGAAAGCTGACATCCTTCGTCATGAAGCTCCAGTGACCCACCAGTGAAACATGACTACAGAGCAACTAACGCGCTACATGCTCGCCCGGTTACTTCCTATACACCTCTGTTTTACTGAAGCCTGACAGCACATACACGAAAGCTGACATCCTTCGTCATGAAGCTCCAGTGACCCACCAGTGAAACATGACTACAGAGCAACTAACGCGCTACATGCTCGCCCGGTTACTTCTTATACACATCTAGTCTGCTTTACTGAAGCCTGACAGCACATACACGAAAGCTGACATCCTTCGTCATGAAGCTCCAGTGACCCACCAGTGAAACATGACTACAGAGCAACTAACGCGCTACATGCTCGCCCGCTTACTTCCTATACACCTCTGTTTTACTGAAGCCTGACAGCACATACACGAAAGCTGACATCCTTCGTCATGAAGCTCCAGTGACCCACCAGTGAAACATGACTACAGAGCAACTGACGCGGTACATGCTCGCCCGGTTACTTCCTATACACCTGTTTTACTGAAGCCAGACAGCACATACACGAAAGCTGACATCCTTCGTCATGAAGCTCCAGTGACCCACCAGTGAAACATGACTACAGAGCAACTGACGCGCTACATGCTCGCCCGCTTACTTCCAATACACCTCTGTTTTACTGAAGCCTGACAGCACATACACGAAAGCTGACATCCTTCGTCATGAAGCTCCAGTGACCCACCAGTGAAACATGACTACAGAGCAACTAACGCGCTACATGCTCGCCCGGTTACTTCTTATACACATCTAGTCTGCTTTACTGAAGCCTGACAGCACATACACGAAAGCTGACATCCTTCGTCATGAAGCTCCAGTGACCCACCAGTGAAACATGACTACAGAGCAACTGACGCGCTACATGCTCGCCCGGTTACTTCTTATACACCTCTAGTCTGTTTTACTGAAGCCTGACAGCACATACACGAAAGCTGACATCCTTCGTCATGAAGCTCCAGTGACCCACCAGTGAAACATGACTACAGAGCAACTAACGCGCTACATGCTCGCCCAGTTACTTCTTATACACCTCTAGTCTGTTTTATTGAAGCCTGACAGCACATACACGAAAGCTGACATTCTTCGTCATGAAGCTCCAGTGACCCACCAGTGAAACATGACTACAGAGCAACTGACGCGGTACATGCTCGCCCGGTTACTTCCTATACACCTGTTTTACTGAAGCCTGACAGCACATACACGAAAGCTGACATCCTTCGTCATGAAGCTCCAGTGACCCACCAGTGAAACATGACTACAGAGCAACTGACGCGCTACATGCTCGCCCGCTTACTTCCACTAAACCTCTGTTTTACTGAAGCCTGACAGCACATACACGAAAGCTGACATCCTTCGTCATGAAGCTCCAGTGACCCACCAGTGAAACATGACTACAGAGCAACTAACGCGCTACATGCTCGCCCGGTTACTTCTTATACACCTCTGTTTTACTGAAGCCTGACAGCACATACACGAAAGCTGACATCCTTCGTCATGAAGCTCCAGTGACCCACCAGTGAAACATGACTACAGAGCAACTAACGCGCTACATGCTCGCCCGGTTACTTCTTATACACCTCTAGTCTGTTTTACTGAAGCCTGACAGCACATACACGAAAGCTGACATCCTTCGTCATGAAGCTCCAGTGACCCACCAGTGAAACATGACTACAGAGCAACTGACGCGCTACATGCTCGCCCGCTTACTTCCTATACACCTCTGTTTTACTGAAGCCTGACAGCACATACACGAAAGCTGACATCCTTCGTCATGAAGCTCCAGTGACCCACCAGTGAAACATGACTACAGAGCAACTAACGCGCTACATGCTCGCCCGGTTACTTCTTATACACATCTAGTCTGCTTTACTGAAGCCTGACAGCACATACACGAAAGCTGACATCCTTCGTCATGAAGCTCCAGTGACCCACCAGTGAAACATGACTACAGAGCAACTGACGCGCTACATGCTCGCCCGCTTACTTCCAATACACCTCTGTTTTACTGAAGCCTGACAGCACATACACGAAAGCTGACATCCTTCGTCATGAAGCTCCAGTGACCCACCAGTGAAACATGACTACAGAGCAACTAACGCGCTACATGCTCGCCCGGTTACTTCTTATACACCTCTAGTCTGTTTTACTGAAGCCTGACAGCACATACACGAAAGCTGACATCCTTCGTCATGAAGCTCCAGTGACCCACCAGTGAAACATGACTACAGAGCAACTGACGCGCTACATGCTCGCCCGGTTACTTCCTATACACCTCTGTTTTACTGAAGCCTGACAGCACATACACGAAAGCTGACATCCTTCGTCATGAAGCTCCAGTGACCCACCAGTGAAACATGACTACAGAGCAACTAACGCGCTACATGCTCGCCCGGTTACTTCTTATACACCTCTATTATACTTAAGCCTGACAGCACATACACGAAAGCTGACATCCTTCGTCATGAAGCTCCAGTGACCCACCAGTGAAACATGACTACAGAGCAACTAACGCGCTACATGCTCGCCCGGTTACTTCTTATACACCTCTAGTCTGTTTTACTGAAGCCTGACAGCACATACACGAAAGCTGACATCCTTCGTCATGAAGCTCCAGTGACCCACCAGTGAAACATGACTACAGAGCAACTAACGCGCTACATGCTCGCCCGGTTACTTCTTATACACCTCTAGTCTGTTTTACTGAAGCCTGACAGCACATACACGAAAGCTGACATCCTTCGTCATGAAGCTCCAGTGACCCACCAGTGAAACATGACTACAGAGCAACTAACGCGCTACATGCTCGCCCGGTTACTTCTTATACACCTCTGTTTTACTGAAGCCTGACAGCACATACACGAAAGCTGACATCCTTCGTCATGAAGCTCCAGTGACCCACCAGTGAAACATGACTACAGAGCAACTGACGCGCTACATGCTCGCCCGGTTACTTCTTATACACCTCTGTTTTACTGAAGCCTGACAGCACATACACGAAAGCTGACATCCTTCACCATGAAGCTCCAGTGACCCACCAGTGAAACATGACTACAGAGCAACTGACGCGCCACATGCTCGCCCGGTTACTTCTTATACACCTCTAGTCTGTTGTACTGAAGCCTGACAGCACATACACGAAAGCTGACATCCTTCGTCATGAAGCTCCAGTGACCAACCAGTGAAACATGACTACAGAGCAACTAACGCGCTACATGCTCGCCCGGTTACTTCTTATACACCTCTAGTCTGTTTTACTGAAGCCTGACAGCACATACACGAAAGCTGACATCCTTCGTCATGAAGCTCCAGTGACCCACCAGTGAAACATGACTACAGAGCAACTAACGCGCTACATGCTCGCCCGGTTACTTCTTATACACCTCTGTTTTACTGAAGCCTGACAGCACATACACGAAAGCTGACATCCTTCGTCATGAAGCTCCAGTGACCCACCAGTGAAACATGACTACAGAGCAACTAACGCGCTACATGCTCGCCCGGTTACTTCTTATACACCTCTGTTTTACTGAAGCCTGACAGCACATACACGAAAGCTGACATCCTTCGTCATGAAGCTCCAGTGACCCACCAGTGAAACATGACTACAGAGCAACTAACGCGCTACATGCTCGCCCGGTTACTTCTTATACACCTCTAGTCTGTTTTACTGAAGCCTGACAGCACATACACGAAAGCTGACATCCTTCGTCATGAAGCTCCAGTGACCCACCAGTGAAACATGACTACAGTAACTAAATAAACCAAAAACGAAAGGTCATGCTCTCCCGATTTTTTTTACTTTAAACTTTGACCGAAATCTTCGGCACATAGACGTACAAGGGGCCGTCAGGGGGGCAAGCTCCCCCCCAGATGGGACTTACGGGACAAGCAAACCTAAAGTTTAAAGTTAAGGGTGCCAGAAAACTCCTCAAAGTTAAAAAAGGTGCCAGAAAACTAAAAATTTGCCCCAGATTGTTTTAAAAATGAGCAAAAAGCTAAAAAATTGCGAAAAATATACAAATTTTACAAAAAATTTCCATTTTTAGGCCGTTATGAGTTCAAGTCCCCAATATGTCGGACAAGACCCCCTAAAATTTTGAAAAATCCGGGAAAAGCTCCCCACCAGACTGAGATTACTTGTATATACGTACAAGCATACATGTACAAAAAGCACAAAAACTTTGGGTAATACCCCTCCCCCTCCCCCTGGTGGGACCCTTCCCTCCCATCGGTTTACTAAATTTAAAAAAAATTTTTTTTAAAAAAAGGATTTGAAAGAAAAAATATTAAAAGAAAGTGGGGGGGGAAATTTTGAGAAAGAAAAATAAAAATGGAGGAGGGAATTTAAAATTACGGCAGGATGGTGGAATCCCGTTTTTGAAAAAAAAAACCCTGCTTCGTCATGAAGCTCCAGTGACCCACCAGTGAAACATGACTACAGAGCAACTAACGCGCTACATGCTCGTCCGGTTACTTCTTATACACCTCTGTTTTACTGAAGCCTGACAGCACATACACGAAAGCTGACATCCTTCGTCATGAAGCTCCAGTGACCCACCAGTGAAACATGACTACAGAGCAACTAACGCGCTACATGCTCGCCCGGTTACTTCTTATACACCTCTAGTCTGTTTTACTGAAGCCTGACAGCACATACACGAAAGCTGACATCCTTCGTCATGAAGCTCCAGTGACCCACCAGTGAAACATGACTACAGAGCAACTAACGCGCTACATGCTCGCCCGGTTACTTCTTATACACCTCTGTTTTACTGAAGCCTGACAGCACATACACGAAAGCTGACATCCTTCGTCATGAAGCTCCAGTGACCCACCAGTGAAACATGACTACAGAGCAACTAACGCGCTACATGCTCGCCCGGTTACTTCTTATACACCTCTAGTCTGTTTTACTGAAGCCTGACAGCACATACACGAAAGCTGACATCCTTCGTCATGAAGCTCCAGTGACCCACCAGTGAAACATGACTACAGAGCAACTAACGCGCTACATGCTCGCCCGGTTACTTCTTATACACCTCTGTTTTACTGAAGCCTGACAGCACATACACGAAAGCTGACATCCTTCGTCATGAAGCTCCAGTGACCCACCAGTGAAACATGACTACAGAGCAACTAACGCGCTACATGCTCGCCCGGTTACTTCTTATACACCTCTGTTTTACTGAAGCCTGACAGCACATACACGAAAGCTGACATCCTTCGTCATGAAGCTCCAGTGACCCACCAGTGAAACATGACTACAGAGCAACTAACGCGCTACATGCTCGCCCGGTTACTTCTTATACACCTCTAGACTAGTCTGTTTTACTGAAGCCTGACAGCACATACACGAAAGCTGACATCCTTCGTCATGAAGCTCCAGTGACCCACCAGTGAAACATGACTACAGAGCAACTAACGCGCTACATGCTCGCCCGGTTACTTCTTATACACCTCTGTTTTACTGAAGCCTGACAGCACATACACGAAAGCTGACATCCTTCGTCATGAAGCTCCAGTGACCCACCAGTGAAACATGACTACAGAGCAACTAACGCGCTACATGCTCGCCCGGTTACTTCTTATACACCTCTAGTCTGTTTTACTGAAGCCTGACAGCACATACACGAAAGCTGACATCCTTCGTCATGAAGCTCCAGTGACCCACCAGTGAAACATGACTACAGAGCAACTAACGCGCTACATGCTCGCCCGGTTACTTCTTATACACCTCTGTTTTACTGAAGCCTGACAGCACATACACGAAAGCTGACATCCTTCGTCATGAAGCTCCAGTGACCCACCAGTGAAACATGACTACAGAGCAACTAACGCGCTACATGCTCGCCCGGTTACTTCTTATACACCTCTGTTTTACTGAAGCCTGACAGCACATACACGAAAGCTGACATCCTTCGTCATGAAGCTCCAGTGACCCACCAGTGAAACATGACTACAGAGCAACTAACGCGCTACATGCTCGCCCGGTTACTTCTTATACACCTCTGTTTTAGCCTGACAGCACCAACACGGAAGGCGGCCTCCTTCCTCATGGGCTCCAGCGGCCCCCCCGGGGAACCTGACTACAGAGCAACTAACGCGCTACATGCTCGCCCGGTTACTTCTTATACACCTCTGTTTTACTGAAGCCTGACAGCACATACACGAAAGCTGACATCCTTCGTCATGAAGCTCCAGTGTATGGCCGTACCACTTGTGCTTGCATTCTAATGTCCCTAGTGACAAACTCGCATTCTTAATTATACGTATCGCACCATAAACTGCATCAAATGGTCAAATGAGGTCACGTGACTCGTCAGCCAATCAGGGTGCACTGTCACAGCACACAACCGACAGACCACATGTTTGGTTGCTCCGCCCACACAGACGTCAATCAAGTATTCTAGGCCTAAAATATTCAACAAACCTTGTCGCAGAATCGACACGATACTATATATATATACGGCGGACAACTCTCGCATTTGACGTGCCAGGGCAAGAAAGAAACTCTTATAAACCTGCCGCAAAAAAGTTCCGCTGAGTCTTACAATTTTATGGTATTTTGCTAATGGCTAAAAATTGACTAACAAAAAATACAGGCTAAAATAAAAATTTTCAGAATTTTTTACCTTACCTCCTACAATTTGGGAGATCAGTCACATTGTTTTGGACTTTTTCATTAAATACATTTAGACTAGATAAAATCCAACAAGTAGCAGCTATCTACACACAGCATATTTTACATGAATATTAAAGAATTAAAAATTTTACCATAAAATCTGGTCTCAGGACTAAATCCGTTTTGCCACTGCGACACAGCGTCATGACAAAATTTCGACGGCTCTGAAATCAAACAGGCGCACAAACAATCACAACTGAAACTGACGGACACAGTATGTATATAAAGTTATGATTCGGGTCGGTGTCGTTGCGTGGTTGTTGGTTGTGGGTTGTTTGGTTTTTGTTTTGTTGTGTGATTGCTTTTGGGGTGTTCGTTCCTTTTTTTGATTGTGGGCTTTAGGTTTTTTTCTTTTTGCTTTTTGAAGGGTCCTGGGGTTTGTTGCCCCGGAATGATGATTCAGAGCATGTGGCGCAGAATTGGAAAGGACCTCTTATCATAGAGACCAATGTGGTGTGGTTTTAAAAAATATTTTTTTTCGCAAGGCCGCTGGGTTGATTGGTACGGGGTTGGTTTTTTAAAAAACCTTAAAAGGAATTCCCGTTAAGTGAGACCTCCCCCCCCCCTGATCTTCTTTCATCACCCAAAATTGTAAATTAAAAAAACTGGTATATACTCCCACTCAGACGCTTCTTTAGCTTGCAAATGTATCTACAGGTAAAGTCAACATTAATGTACTGTTCTTTCAAAAGTATCGCCACTAACCACGAGTGTAAATTTATAGTAAATATTGAATGACAACAAAATAACTCACCACACTGCAGCTTCTTTCTGGCTTCGGCTTTCTACAAAAAAAATTGCAAATCCAGCTAGTACATAACCCCGCCCCCCCAAATGTTACCAAACACAACATTTTTTTTAAACCTTTGGAAAAATCACAGCATTTTTAATGGACCAAATCGAATCGAAGGGGTCAAATTACTTAGGCTTAGACTTAAATAAATAAATTTAGAGCCTGTTTAATAACATAATATTATGTACATATTACATACACTTAAAGATATTGGTAAAATAAGATAATATATGATAAGATAAAAATAATTACAACTAATCATTTATATATATAATATAACATAAACTGGTACTGAACAAAATTATCCAACTATTCAACTTTATATTAAATTATCCAAAACTTCAACTAAAGTTTTATCAAAAAATGCTGAACCCTGAGACAAAACAGCTGGCGTGATCTTTGTGACTACTCTATGTACTCTTTCAGCTTGGAATTTGTTCTTTTCGTAATAAAGTCTCGTGTTTCTTTTTCTCATAGAATTCAGTATTTTTTGGTCAGACTATAGTAAAATTATATTTTGTCTCAGGGTTCAGCATTTTTTGGTCAGATTTCAGTCATATTATTATATCTTAATACGAATACAGATTATTTGAACCTGCGAATGGCATTCCTCCAACACATGCTTTTCCCACTCTGATGACGCACTCTCAGAGTTCGAATAACCAACCACTTCCCAGCAGTCCTATAAATAAAAAACAAAAGCGATTATCAGGGTTTTTTCAAATTCTTTATTTTTAAATCAGACGCGAATTTTTGAAAAATTGTCCTTACAGGGATGACAGGGGTCAGGCTGGAGAGAGTCATCTCTCTCCCCCCTTGTCCCCTTCACGCCCATGCATGGACAGTGGTCACATATCTAATTTATATGTAATTTAAAGTAGACGCGTACCCAGAAGTTTTAAATTTTCAAAGGGTTCAGACCCCCCAACGAACCCCCATTCGCCTCCCCTCCCCCCCCCCCCCGGGGGGACACACCCCCCGAACGACCCCCCCCCCTGGGAACACCCTTGGTTTTAAGTATATACTTCATCTAAATATGTCTGAGAAATATATACAGCTCTTTATTTCGATACAAACTAGTCGGGTGGCTACAACGGGTTGCCGACAGTGGGTAGAGGACCCTCTATTCTAAGCAAAGGACCCTCTATTCTAGGTAGAGGTCCCTCTGTTTGTGTTCAGGAGCTCAAATTACCCCTAGGGACGTCAAAATCCCAATTTCGAAAATTTGACCCCTGGGGACCCCCTGGGCATGGTGCCCTAGGGGGGTCATGGAAGGGTCCAGAGGGGTCCTAGACAAAAATGGACCTCGGATTCGTGTTCCGGGGCCCAAATTACCCCTAGGGACGTCAAAATCCCAATTTCGAAAATTTGACCCCTGGGGACCCCCTGGGCAGGGTGCCCTAGGGGGGTCATGGAAGGGTCCAGAGGGGTCCTAGACGAAAATGGACCTCGGATTCGTGTTCCGGGGCCCAAATTACCACTAGGGACGTCAAAATCCCAATTTCGAAAATTTGACCCCTGGGGACCCCCTGGGCAGGGTGCCCTAGGGGGGTCATGGAAGGGTCCAGAGGGGTCCTAGACGAAAATGGACCTCGGATTCGTGTTCCGGGGCCCAAATTACCCCTAGGGACGTCAAAATCCCAATTTCGAAAATTTGACCCCTGGGGACCTCCTGGGCAGGGTGCCCCAGGGGGGTCATGGAAGGGTCCAGAGGGGTCCTAGACGAAAACGGACCTCGGATTCGTGTTCCGGGGTCCAAATTACCCCTAAGGACGTCAAAATCCAAATTTCGAAAATTCGACCCCTAAAACTCACTTTTTACACCCCCTAATGGCTGAAACATAAACCCAACAGGTTTCGTCCATACACACCAGATCCAGTTTTCAAGGTCACGTGACCCGGGCCCCCGAGGGGCCACGAGTCCATCAAGTTGGGGGGTGCAAGTACTCAAGGGATACCTAATCCAGACTACTAGGGACAACTAATCCAGACGTTTACCTTTCATTTCGCATGTACTCGTCTGGTTCCCAAGTTATACGCCACGTAAAGAAGAGTTATTTTTTTGTTGCATCCAGCAGCGTCTAATACGATGCTAATGAAAACACAGTACTTATTATCGGGTACATCTAAAGATGTAAAAGAAACGTCAACGCTTCGTCTTACTGCACTATGCTGTGATTATCTCTTAACCAGGGCGTAAATTGGAGTTATTTTTACTCCGCGAATCCTCCGCGACTGACCACTCTTCGTAGTTAGTTATTTTTTAGGTTAATCAGAAAAAGGGTCGTAACTCTCGCTATGGGTGTCGTAGGATCATAAAAATAGGCTCACGTGAAAGACGAATTCTGGCACTTTCAAATGATATGTTACATGAAGGCGTAATACCCAAAAACACGTCAAAATTTTGAATAATAATTTTTGACGCACGTTTAACGTTACGTCACGACGTCATGTCACCCATCATTTTACAGCTCAGACAATTTGCTAAAAAATGATGCTAAAATTATCGCCGTACCACTACGGTGTCAAGAGTTATGCCCCTTAAACCCCTTGCTAAAAGGGACTGACTACGTAGATCACACCAAGTGTGATCAAATCTCACTGTCGGTACCCTAATGCTGAAATTTGAAAAAATTGAAATTTCTTAATGTTATTAAAAACATGATGGTACTTACGGATGTTGTCTAACTAGTCTAAACTAGACCAACTAGACTTGTTAATATATATACACTATCCTAATCATAATGATAATGGAAGTCTCGACAAACAATACCCAGAATTTGAAAGTACTATACTTGTTATCCAGACGTTTACCTTTCTGGGGGGCGTCCCCCCTTTCGGGGGGGTGGGGTGGGAATTCGCATCTACTCGTCTGGTTCCCAAGTTATACGCCACGTAAAGCAGGGTTATTTTTTTGTTGCATCCTAAAAGTATAGTCAGGGGGGGTAAAAAAAACACGGAGTAAAAGAGGGGTAAAAAAAACACGGCTCATTACTCAGCGAACACAAGGGTTACAGAGCTGTAACATACTGCAATAGAAAGAGTACGTCATATGCTGTAATTCTATTGCATTAGTCATTACTGAAGTTCAGAATGTATGGCAGACCCACAAGCTCAAAGTTGACACCCAAAAAATGGTCAAAAACGTAAGGGTTTTAATAAGTTGCTAAGGTTGTAGCATGAAGCTCTTTTGACACTGACGCTTCATATTGTGCATAGTAGCATTATATTATGTGGTCTTTCTTTTGGCATACCTTGCTTTCCGCTACCTTTCTAATAATAATGTATTTTGGGTGTGTTTTTTTACCCCCATAATTTCAACCCAAAACGGGTAAAAAAAACACACTTCAAATTGGTTTTATTTATCACAAGCAGGTACTGAGAAGATGGGTAGCAGGCCCAAACTTGCTGTATGAAGTACTTCTGTGACCTCATAATTCCACATAAAAAATTGGCCCTTGGACTGATTGTATTGTGTTGATATGGCCCCTGATGACGGGTCCCTATGTTTAACACGTATTTTAGGTCAATTTTTTAAGACGCATAAATCACACTCATTTTGTGTCAGAAATGTTTTTTAGTGATGTAGAATGATTTTTCTGCGCCATATTTTTTACCAGGTCCATTGACAGTGCTAAAATATGGAGTTACACCGTGCAGGTGCAGTAGAATCAGGTCGGATATAACTTGATGCCAGTTGTGATTTTGAAAGTTTAGAGCAGTTTAAAAAGCTTAAAAGTTATAAAAAACAAGATTTAAACTAGAAAAACATTAGAAAAGCGAAGTGCTCGCAAAAAATGACCCGTGTTTTTTTCCGCCGCAGCCGTGTTTTTTTTGCCCACATGCGGGGTAAAAAAAACACGGTTGGAAACCGGTTTGGCACAATATGCGCATGAGGTATATTCGGTTTTACTGCACCAATCGATAGCTCTTGCCACAAGCTACATGCTGATGTAGGCACCATTGCTCAACATTAAACCTATCTGATGTTATGAGCTTAGTTCCCTATGCGTGTTTTTATTCCCCCCCCTGACTATATAGTCAGATGGGGTAAAAAAATACAAAATATGAGTACAAGGTTTTTTTGCTTTCCTGGATTAAGTTTCTCGGGCAAACTTTTTTCCAACAATACCTCGCGGACTTGCTCTACAAAACCACATATTAACCTTTTTTCTCTGCATTACTAATTTTATATAAATCGAAAAATAAACGTATTTTTTTACCCCCATTTTGGGGGAAAAAATACGGTCGCGGGGAAAAAAATACGGGTCGATTCTGACCCATCCAAGAAACGCAGGCCAAAATGCTTCTACAGTTATGAAACTCAACTTAGATTTACTCAATTTTTTAACTAAACTCGCACATAAAACAAAAGGCCACTGAAATTGAAGCCCCAATAACACCACGACTTTTTACACTACCCTCTTTTTTTTATTTTTTTTCAAAATTTTTTACGTCTACGTATTATATATTTCTTTGCGGTAAACTGAATCATTTGACGTAGAGATTGTACCGCGGTCGCCGAAATTGGTGGCGACGCCCTGCTTGATAGTTTTTGCATAATTGATTAGAGTCTTAAATTACATAGTTAAAATTTCCTTCATTCCTGTCAATATTCAAGTCGTGTTGTACCACAAATTGTTCCCAGATTATGTATTTTAAAGAGTGAATAACCGATATCATCATCCGCTTCGCAACTTGGGCATCTGTGCGTCTGTATGTGTATTTATGTAGCTGGGTCTGGGTTCATCATTTGAACACTCTTGTGTAGCTGGAACCGCTCTGTTAGCAGTCGGTGGTCGTAGTATACTTAGTAGCATCCGTAGCACCTTCCTGTGCTTACTTTTTTCCGCAAAGGAAGTCGTTTTGGTTTGAAAACACGACATAAAAGCAAAAAGTACCCGTATATTTTCCCCACAAATCGGCCAAAAATGGGGGGTAAAAAAAATATGGCTCCCGTACGCGCCAACCAGTACCAATAGAGAAGAACCATTTACAGTTTGAAAGAAGGGTAGTTGACTATGCCATATGCGCAGTTGGTGCCGGAAAACAACTAGACTCCGTGACAAGAGAAGCTTGTCAAAATTTTGTTGGCCCTTGTAAAATGAGCCATGTTTTGGGTGCATGATTTTGTCAGCTTCATATTGTGAGCTGAACACAGATTATTACTAGGTAATATGTTTATGTAATGTAGCAGTAGTAGTGCTTCCTTTGTATGTATTCAACAGGCATGTACCTGTTTGGGTTTTTTTGGAGGGGGGTGTATTTTTTTACCCCATGTTTTCGATCGTATTTTTTTACCCCCTCTGACTATATATAAATAGAAGGCTTAGTTTCGGCTTAGGCTTAGTTTTAAATTTCTAAAATTTATAGTGGTGCGGGGGAAAAACCCTACGCGTTTGGCGGGGAAAAAAACCCTCGTGCTTTCTGGCCGAACCTTTAGATATAGGCCCTTTTCAGTTTGTAGGTGAAAAGCGCATCCCAAACAGATTTACCACACCAATTCTGTGCAGTTCTGGGGCCTGTATATAGCATTTTTTGTGAAATATCAAAATTTTGCATGTTGAAAAATTTCAAAGTTACAAGATTTGAGAGTTATCTTTCGTCTATATATACTTCTAAAGCTCAAAAACAGTGAAAAACGTTGTGGTTGACCTGTGACTGGTCAAAGTTTGTGCGGGAAAAAGCCCTATTGCGGGTAAAAAAACCCCTATTTTGTTTGGCGACAATTTTTTGCTAAACCCTCCCATTGTTGCCAGTAAAGTTAGTTCATCTGGGCTAACAACATGCGTAGAGTTCATCGAAAACTAAGGACATACATGTAACAGCACTAAAATGTTGGGTACCCCTCCCTCCCCTTGGTGGGACGTTTATTTGGCCGCAAAACGTCGTTTTTTGTCGTTTTGGCCCATACCCCGACACCCCTTACGAAACCTGTTTCGGTGATGTTTCACCAAAATTTGGCTTTTTGTGGAATATTTAGGCTTTAGCTGCTGCGTACCACTTAAATCCAAGAATGGTACACGCGGGTGGTGTTTGTCCACCGTTTCTAACGTAATAAGTCAAAAATCTGTTTTTAATGCTTTTAAATTCTGAAGAAATGCATATTTGGGCAGCAGTGGCGTATTTAGGGGGGGGGGGGGGCGGGGGGGCCTGCAGCCCCCCTCTTAGCGATTTGAGCCCCCCCTTAGAGGGTCGCAGCCCCCCCCTTTTGAAAGCTGACAAAAATATTTCTGATACCTCCCCAATAGAAAAGTTTCACCTCCAAAATTCAAAAAATTTCAAAGTATTTGTTGTCCGCTTACGCTTTGCGTCTTTTTTCGGCTTAGAGACACTTTTTCTTAAAGACCCCACTTAAATAGTCCCAGCCCCTTTTTATTTTTTACGGTTAAAACTGCTACATAACTTTGTCTGCTTACCTTCACGGACGAGCGAGAGCGAGAGGTTGCTATTCGATGCAAATAAGACAATCTATCTTGGTTAGGTTAGGAAGCGAACCATGCTGACAAGCCTCAGAAGCGTTAAAGCTAGAATTTGTTAAACAAGTAACAAATTTTCAAATTTAATGGCTAGCATATTAATAATGTCATAAAAAAATTAAATTTGGGAACTAATTTTTGAAGTCGAATTTCTGGATAAGGCTTAATCTGTCAATAGTTGTCGTGGAAACATTGACTTGAGTATAATGCTTACAAAAAAGCATATGTACCTAAAAATGTGTCACATACAAAAAATAAATCTTTGCAAATTTATGAGTTTTAAAAACACAAATTTAAGTTCGGCCGGAATTAGGGCTGGGGGGGGGGAAATGGGTATTTTTAGCAAATCAATTTAGAAAATATTTTTTGCCCGTTTATAACACGTATATATGTCTTAATGCAGTGAAGTGAACCAATTAAAAATTTAGTAGAGTATATAGTAAACGAGTAACTGACCTGGTTTTCCTGTGTTCTATCTAAAAAATAATGTGCTGCTGAACGCTTTGCTTACACGTCGCCAGAGAATACTTATTCTGTTCCATCCAGACTATTATTTTATGCAAAATGTTTCATGTTTGCAGCTTTCGCACTTAAATTCTGAAATTTTTCCAAAATGGACTGTGCCGTGTCCTAAAATTTAGACTTTTTGGGTAAATTCGCACAAATTTGCACACTTTTTTAGGCAATCAAGGAAATGTTTTTACTATGTAAGTTAAAAACCTACAAGCTAAATTCAGCAAAGCTTCGTAATTTTAACTGTAGATTTTGTTTTATTGGTTAACAAAAAATTTGCTGTGTTGTTTTTAGTTTGTGGCTGTGGTGGGCACAGGTGTTGCCGTACCGATGAGCGCTTGCGACGTCTCTACTTCAACTGTTAAAAACTAGTCGGTAAATTAATAACATTGAATCTACGAACTGCGTCCACGTGTTGATTAAATTTGGATTAATTTGATTAATTAAAATTTGAGCCTTGTTGCCTTCCACATAATGTGCTTGAATTGAAAAAATAAAACATACTCAGATACTCATTTTTTAGCGGAAGGGAGCGCTTCATGTACATATTAAAAAGTTTAAAAGTAGTTCTGTAAAGTTTTGACAGATCTTCCAAATTTTGCCAAATGGGCACTAAAAAAGGTTCAGTAAAAAACTAAGTTTTGAAACATATATTTATGTACTTATGCAATTGTTACAGCAGTAATGACGGACATTCGCAGCTTCTTCAAGAAGGCAAGCCCTAGCTCTGCCACCACCAGTACACCTTCCACATCCAGTGACCGTGCTAACCATGACCAAGCCGCTCGTTCTGTCCAGTCCGAAGACGATGACGGTGCAGGTTCGGCGGGGGGGGTGAAATTCAAACGCATATTTTTTCAATGTAAAAACACGTTTTTATAGGTTTTCGGACGCGCTGAGTTCATTTTTAGCACTTTCCAAGCAAAAAAACGTAGATTTACTGCTTTTCGAAAAAATTCAAAATTTGTCGAAAAAATTTTACAAGCCAATGCATTTACACGTATGTAATGAATTTGAAAGACTGAAAAACACAACCAGCTGCGTTTTAGTTAAAAACACTTTAAAATTTTTGGTGTATTATGAGTGTGGTGTAATTTTTTTCTCAAATAACGCAATATTTTTTGCATGAGACAGAAATATAGTGCGTGTGAATACAAACGCAAATTTTCGGCTTGCGATTTTAAAAAATTGGCTCAACAAAAAAAGTTAAAATTTGGCACATAAATGCGCCTTGTTGTTTTCGAGCGGTCGCAAAATTTGATTTTTCGCAAATCGGTAGTATTTAAAAAATTTAGTCAAATTTATGTTTTTCGAAAATCGTGATTTTAGTGTTTTTCAATATATCAATCATATTCATCAAAAATGACTTTTTGCGACCGCTCGATCACGTTGAGGCGAGCAAAATGAGCTATCGATTGTGCAACAGCTACTTACTTGCGAAGAGAAATTGCAAGCCGAAATTCCACTCACGTTTGGTCTACAGTGAATGCTAATTTGTATCAATCAACTTCATTTTTTGTATTTAGGCATACTTTTACACCAGCTTGCTATTGTGCATCTAAAATTGGCCACAGAATGCCGCTTTTCGAAAAGTCACATTTCAGGAGCGCCACCTTAAAGCCATCGAAGGCAAGGACAGTATCACAGACAGTTTCAAAAAGTTAAAAGTTAAATTTACATAGGAAATTTACAAAATTGTTAATAAATGAATCACTATATACATATATATATAGTTTATTAATTGTAGCACTGTCTGCAACAACTCAGCATTTTTTGCTACGTACTGTAGCATTGTATGTATGGGCTTGTGATTTTTAAATACTGTCTATATTTTATTTATGTAATGCTAAGTTACTATTCTACATCTGCAAGTATCCGCGTTTTTGTTAGTATTTTTGTTAAATGTTAATTATTAAATGTTAATGTTAAAGTTATTGAAATAATGCTAAAAATTGATGCTGTCACCTCGTAATGACATACTTTTTTTTCAGCAATTGGCAGTGGATTTGCTTGCGCCTGACGTTGAAGAAAGCTGAACTACTAAAGCTCCTGGCTTGATCCATAGTTAGGGTCGATGTATACTCACTGCAGCATGTCCGTTCAGACGGCAAAATTACAAAATAGTCACCCTACCAATAGTGTATAATGTATATGACCAGATTGTGGCGTGATTTTTTCGCAATTTTGCCGGATGAAGGTCATACAGCTGTTAGTATAAATCGACCCTAATGCTGTCTGATAAAAAATGCGCGACGTATGTACTTATTTTAGTGGCATGACTTCTGCGACTACTTGCTGTCATGATAGTCAACATCTATTCTGTTCGTAATGAAACCACATGTTTCGTTTTCTCAAGTGGTGCAACTATTTTTTGTCAGACTTTAGTAATATGTTTGCTGTTTCTGTGTAGTTCAGCTCGCGATTGCACCAACTGTCATTGAGCTCTCCTTCCTGCAAGGCTCAACACGTGTGTGTGCGTGTGTGTTCTCAAAAATACTCAAATTCTTTGGTTAGGATTTAGCCTTAGGCTTAGGCTCAAGCTTAGTCTCCGGGTTCTTATTAGGCTCAGTTTGGGCTTAGGCTGAGGCTGACGCTTAGTTTTGTAATTTTGAAATTTATATGTTTATGTGATGAGCCTTGCAGGAAGGAAAGGCACGTCCAACTGTCACCATATTTTACGATTGGAAGTGCTGCTTGTTATTTTATTTTGTGCATAATAATTACCTAGTCTTGTTTTGCTGTTACTTCGTTTTCTGAGCTTATTTGTGTCATACGAGCTTGTTTTTTGTTGCAGAGCCAATTATTAAATTTCAAAAAAACCTGGTCTTAAAAAGCTTTAAAATGCCAAATTTTAGTATTTATTCATACTGTTTTATTAACTAATTAATTCAAATTTTTGCCCGTTTAGTCCTGGTGCTTTGAGAGTGAGAACCAACGCGGTTTCGGATTTTGTTCGGCAGATGAATATATGTATACATGTTTTTGTTTTAGAGTAGACCATGTCAAGTGGGAACTGTGACTGTTGGCAAGTATATATTGCACTGCAAATATTCTAGTCGTTTGAGTGATTTTCTGTTTAATAAAAGATTTTTTCTGGTCTATATTGACTTCCAAAACAGTTTTTTTTCTGCGCAAATGTTGACGATTGGAAGTAAAGTACCATGATATAGTTTTAATTTACTGATGGACGTGTAGGAAGGCAGTAGGCACAAGTTATTATATGTACATACTTGTAGTAAGGCTCAAGTTACTAGACGTGTAGTAAGGCTCAAGTTACTAGACGTGTAGTAAGGCTCAAGCTGACACAGATGGTCATGCTATACATGCTGGCACGCAGATACAGGTTCTTGGTGAATTAAAAACACTATAACGAACGAACGAACAAACTATGACAAAACGTGCAACCCCCCCCCCCGCTCGAGCCCAAGGGGCAGCCCCCCCCTTTGCGAAATCCTGGATACGCCACTGTTGGGCAGAAGTCATTTCTGCCACAAAGGTTCGATTTTTAAGAAACATTGTGAGTCACATGTGTGTCGGAGAAACGGTTTTTCAGTCCATACTGCAGCGTACGAGTTGTAGTTCACGATGAAATTGAGTTTATACTCACTGCTAATAGATCAACCGAAAACAGTGGGCTTTTTAAGTTTTTTCCCTGCATTAGGGTTTTTCCCGCATTGGTTTTTTAACGGAGGTTTCGAGACTTATTACTCAGAAAGGTGAGTAGTTAGAATCTATTATATTAGTGCAACAGTTATATAGGTAAAAGATGGCCGTTATAACAGCCGCGAGCATTAATGGATCAGATTTATGTGGAGCACAGGACGACCCAAAAAGTTGAAAATATATACATACACCACACACGCACCACTATAAATGTTTATATAATGAGCCTTGCGGGAAGGAAAGGCACGTCCCCCCACAACCCCCCACTCCACTCACGTATCAGGGTAGGCGCGATAGCGTCTAAACCTAGAATAGGGTATAAATGGGCGGATGGCACTGAGCAGTGGGCAGGTTATACATTTTGGGAAGGTGTATGTATATTGTATATATCAGTGGCGTAGCCAGGAAAAAATTTATTGGCGGAATGAATAAATGAAAATGAATAAAAACAAAATGACAAAATATGTACAAATAAAGTACAAAAATAGTACAAAAATAGTACAAAAAATGTACAAAGATAGTACAAAAAAAGTACAAAAATGACTGAAAATTTTAACCTCTTTTTTACTTTTTGACGGCATATTTAAGTGATTTACTATCCATTTTTTAAGAAAAATATAGCCTTGAAACAAAAAAATAAAAGTACAAAAAAAGTACAAAAATAGTACAAAAAAAGTACAAAAATAGTACAAAATATTTGAATAGAAAGTACAAAAAAAGTACAAAAATAGTACAAAAAAAGTACAAACTTGAACTAAACAGTACAAAAAAGTACAAAAAAGTACAAAAAAAAGTACAAAAAATGTACAAAAAAAGTACAAAAAAAGTACAAACTTGCCAGGCCAAATTACAAAAAAAGTACAAAAATAGTACAAAAAAAGTACAAAATTTTTTGTACTTTTTTTGTAACTTTTTGCACTTTTTTTGTACTTTTTAATACTAATATTTTTTCCTGTGAGTAATTCTGAATTTTCTGTGAAACTTTATCTGTCACAGATTTTTCAGATGTTTTTTAACCTTTCCATTCAGAGACATTTCACAGACTTTCAGCGGAATTTCAGAGAAATTCAGGGAAAAGTCAGAGAATTTCACCCAGAATTCAGAGATTCTGAATTTTATCTGAAAAAATGTTACTGCCACAGGAAAAAATATTAGTACAAAAAGTACAAAAAAAAGTAAAAAAAGTAACAAAAAAAGTACAAAAAATTTTGTACTTTTTTTGTACTATTTTTGTACTTTTTTTGTAATTTGGCCTGGCAAGTTTGTACTTTTTTTGTACTTTTTTTGTACATTTTTTGTACTTTTTTGTACATTTTTTGTACTTTTTTTTACTGTTTAGTGCAAGTTTGTACTTTTTTTGTACTATTTTTGTACTTTTTTTGTATTTTCTATTAAAATCTTTTGTACTATTTTTGTATTTTTTTTGTACTATTTTTGCACTTTTTTTTTACTTTTATTTTTCTGTTTCAAGGCTAAATTTTCCTTAAAAAATGGATAGTAAATCACTTAAATAGGCCTTCAAAAAGTAAAAAAGAGGTTAAAATTTTTAGTCATTTTTGTACTTTTTTTGTACTATTTTTGTACATTTTTTGTACTATTTTTGTACTTATTTTGTACTATTTTTGTACTTTATTTGTACATATTTTGTCATTTTATTTTTATTCATTTATTCATTCCCCCCCGAAAATTTTTCCTGGCTACGCCACTGAAATATACAATATACACCTTCCCAGAATGTATAACCTGCCCACTGCTCAGTGCCATCCGCCCATTTATGTATTTCCTATTTTAGGGTTAGACGCTATCGCGCCTACCCTGATACTTGAGTGGAGTGGGGGGTCGTGGGGGGACCTGCCTTTCCTTCCTGTAAGGCTCGCATATAAACATGTACAGTGTATAGTGGTGCGGGTGTGGTATATTTTATTATCTTACCGGGTTATCTTACCGGGTCCCCAGCCCGGTTTCACAGATCGCCCGTTGAATCCTCACAGCTTCGTTACAATATGTATGGGCTGGAAGATAAAGCCGACTCATTATGTCGGCTTGTTGAGGTCGAAGTTCCGCCAAAACAAAAAAGTCACATCTGCGCAGCATCATCAAGTCAGAGTTCGGGGAGCGTTTGCGAATCGTGGAGCAACGTTTTGAAGCTTTCAGTAGATTCAGCAAGAACTACTGTTTCGGGAAGACCGTTCCAGTGCTGGATTACTCGTTGAGCGAAGAAGTGATGTCGACAGTCCAGGCGGGCCGTACGACAGGCCCTCAGTTTGAGCGGATGTTGTCGGAGGCCTTGGTCAGGGGCTAATTCAAATAGGCGAGTCCAGTCATAGTCCACTAGCCCGTGGATCATTTTGTAGACCATGATTAAGTCTTTTCTCAATCGTCGAGTCTCGAGGGTCTGAATCCCGAGACTACGCAGTATTTCTTCGTAGGAAAGATTTTTGATCTCTGGAACCAGCTTTGTTGCTCGCCGCTGCACACGTTCAACGAGCACAATGTCCCTCTTATAGTTCGGACACCAAGCACAACTAGCATACTCTAGTTTCGACCGGACTAGCGCAAAGTAAATGGCGAGAAAGTTTTCCTTGTTCCAGTAGCGAAAGGCGCGATGACAACACGTTGAGCGCCGGCGATCAGTTTGGCACAGTGGTCTGATGGCTTCAAGGAGGAGGAGACCATTACACCCAAGTCATTAGCTTGTGAGCAACTTGGTATTTCAGATCCTTCGATTGTATATGTATGCCCAGTGGTAGCCAAAGTGTATGCAGGCGAATTTGGGAACACTGAACTCGATGAGCCAGGTAGCTGCCCATGGAACCAAAGAATCAAGGTCATTCTGGAGTGAGTGACAATCCAATGGGCTAAACTGGCAAGATATATGACGCAAAAGCTTAGTATCATCAGCAAATTTCCAAACACAACACGATACTGCGTCATCAAGGTCGTTGATGTAGAATAGAAATAGGATCGGGCCCAGGACTGAGCCCTGTGGAACCCCCGACGTCACAGCAGCTTCTACTGGGACCGATCCATTTACTGCGACTCTTTGGGTCCGCCCGGTTAGGAAAGCACGTATCCAGTCCAGCGCTTGTCCTTCGATGCCATATGCTCTGAGTTTGTTGAGAAGCCTGCCATGGGGTACTCGATCGAACGCTTTTTTCAGATCAAGGTAAATAGCGTCAGCACTGTCACCATCGTCTACGATTTGAGTGACACTGTTAAGATAGTCTAGCAATTGGAGTTCGCAAGAACGACCAGATACAAAGCCAAACTGAGTCTTGTTCCAAAGGTTATTCTCTGCGGCGTAAAGAACCAGGTCTTCTCGAATTATTTTTTCCATAATCTTGCAAACACATGATGTCAGGCTAATAGGGCGGTAGTTTTCTCTGCAAAAACGACTCTGCCTTGCGGATTGGTGCTACAATAGCCGTCAGCCAGTCTTCTGGAACGACTCCTTGTTCCATGGACAACTGAAACAACCGCGCCAGGTATGGGGCAACCACTTCGGCACACTCTTTCAGAATTGTATTAGATATAAGGTCAGCTCCAGCAGAGGTTGATGGTTTCAAGCTAGATATTGCCTTGAGGACACGATCTGGGGTAAAAGAAACACTCGAGAATGATGCAAATGTGCGCTTGGGCAGGCTAGGGATACTTGCTGAATCTTCAACGACAAACACTGATGCAAAGTAGTCGTTTAGTAAAGAGGCGCATTCAATATCCGTTGCTGTGTGGGTACCGTTATCCTGTACTAGTGGTCCTACTCGTGGCTTGGTATGCTGTCTGCTATTTACATAGGTCCAGAAAGACTTAGGGTCACGTTGAATATTGGATGCGATAGCCCTTTCGTATTGCCAAATTGAACAATTGCAGACCTGTGTGACCAGAATCCCACAATGTCTGTAGCGCTCCCAGGTTGCAGCTGACTGATTCCGTTTGAAAGCTCGGTAGGCGTTGCGTTGTTTCCGAATCGCCTTACGAGCCGAATTGGTCATCCTGTGAGGCTCATGCTTACGGGCGCAAGGACGACGAGCTGGAGCAGACGATGATATTGCGTTAATAATTCCAGAGCGAAAAAGACACCAACTACGGGCAACATCGACATACGGCAGGGTAGTTAAGCTTTCAGTCATTTTTCTTTTTGCCCGCAGCCAGTTAGTTTTCCAGATGTTGAACCGATTTGGGAGAGATTTTTTGGCATAATCTATGTATAGGCACAATTTGAAGTAGACCGCAAAATGATCGCTACTGCCGATTCCCGCATCCAAATGAATGTCGTCGATCATGCGCTCTTCGTTGGTAAAGACTAAATCCAATACAGAATCCTTACGGGTACTGTCTACCACGTGTTGTACAAGATTAGCAGCCAGTATAGCTTCCATGAAAGCGTCGCACTTCTCAGGCCATGAGTAATTGACCCAATTTATATCCTTATAGTTAAAATCACCAACCAGGAGGATGTGAGAAGCCCCAAGGCCATTTAAACTGGATATGACTTGAAACAGGGAGCTGTCTTGTGCAGGAGAGTTGGAACCAGACCTATAAGCGCAGACTATAAGCAGCAAATCAGTTCCGCGCAGACGAATATGTGCCGCCACAATATCTTCATATCCATGATTATTGATAGCAGTACTAGCAGCGGGGCACAAATGATCTCGCACATAGACAATGACCCCTCCACCACGAGTACAAGACCGATCTGCCCGAAACATTGAATAACCAGGGAGAGACAGTTCAGCATCGGCTATATCAACGCGTCCACACAATTCGCAAACGGCAATAATATCCAAAGAAACTAATGAAATAAGACTAGTAAGCAGGTGAGTTTTATTAACTAGGCTACGTGCGTTAAACAAAATACAGTTTAAGATATTACGTTTAGTACTATTAGCCAAAGGAGGAGGCAGCAAATGGTTAGAGTTAAAGCAGTTATTTTCAGCTGGGCCTGAATGCGTATTTATCACTTGAACAGTTTCAGAGCAGACATGAGTAGGACATGGTCCCCTTAGTTCCCTAAAGGGACCCGGGGCACTCCCGCAAGGGTGGGCACACCCACAGGTGTGGCCACTTGGTCACGAGCCAGATTTTGCCAAAAATTTGAGCGTTTTACGACTCTACCGCGTCGAACAAAAACATCGTCGCCCTTTTCTTAAAGTCCAAAAGTTCACCATACAGCTTTTTGTCAGCTAGCAATTGGTTGGGCGTTCGATCCGGTTTCACAGACACATTATGAAACTGAGACCCGTTTAGGTACTTTGCATGAGATAGAAACAGAGTCTTTTCTGACTCAGTACCCAGTACAACTTTCAGCGGTCTATTTTTGCCCGCAACATGGCGACCCACACGAGCGATCGCTCTAAGTTTAAACTCGTGAACCTGCAATCGCATTGTGCTCAAAATGTTCTCGACTAGGGCAGAGTCACTGGCTTTCCGGTCATCAGGTTTAGAAGCCAGTGGTTCTTTAGTATTAAAAAGCATAATATTGCACTTTCGAAAATCAATTTCGGCCAGTTCCTTGACCAAATCTACCCCTGTCAGGGGCACGGCACCGTTTGCGCCGCTAACGTGGTTGGTTGGTATAAAATTGCCTCGCGTTTCGAGTTTTTCGACCCGTTTTGTCAGATCTTGCACCAGTATGTCAGTTTCCCGTGCCCCTTTTAAGATAGCCTGGACTTTTGGAGCACAGTGCGAGCAGTTCCATGTAACCTGAATAGAGCCCTTGGCAAGTTCCGTCGCTAGTGCCGCTGAAATGCCGCTGCATTTACGATGAAATGTTCGGGAACAGAAGCTGCAGGTAGCGGCTGAATCTCCATTCGACACCTTGATGATTTTCACTTGACACTTCGGATCGTAGCAGAAAGGATCCGCGTCTAGGGAATCGTCGTCATCGCCAGTTGATCTAGTTTGGCGTATCATTGTAACCTGAATCAAATGGGTTAAATCAAATGGGTTAAATTATATGTATATGTATGTATTTTTAACTTTTTGGGTCGTCCTGTGGGTCTCACGTTCTCCCGTTTCTGAGTAATAAGCCTCGAAACCTCCGGGAAAAAACCAATGCGGGAAAAAACCCTAATGCGGGGAAAAAACTTAAAAACCCTATCATTTTTTTCGGTTGTTCTATTAGCAGTGATTATAAACTTAATTTCATCGTGTACTACAACTCGTAGGCTGCAGTATGGACTGTAAAAACCATTTTTCGCATTAAAAACAGATTTTTGCGCTTATTACGTTAGAAACGGTACACCGTCCGCGTGTACCATTCTTGGATGTAAGTGGTACGCAGCAGCTAAAGCGTAAATATTCCACAAAAAGCCAAATTTTGGTGAAACATCACCAAAACAGGTTTCGTAAGGGGTGTCGGTGTCGGGGTATGGCATACAGGCAGGTATGGTATGGTATATGACAAAAAACGACGTTTTGCGGCCAAATAAACGGTTTCAATGAACTCTACGCATGTTGTTAGCCCAGATGAACTAACTTTACTAGCAACAATGGGAAGGCAAGGGCGGACGGTGGGGGGGGATATAAGGGATATATCCCCCCCTTTTGCCCGGAGCAAAAGAAAATTTTTTGGAGCCGCATACCGAAAATGGCCGTAAATTGATGAAATTTGGCCACAAAATAGAAAAATTTCCTTAATTTTTTTCTGGGGGCTGCCGCCCCCAGACCCCTGCAACTCTGTGGCTTACTATTCCTTCTTATTATCTTTTGCCATCAAAGCCTATGCATGCATGCCTATTGCCTAACCAACTCGCTGAGGTAACTTCGCTTTGTGGTTACATCTCACTGGGGTTGTTAAATGTTCAAGGTTCAACGTTACATTACATCCTGCTACATCCACTTGTGTAATATATACAGTGTCTCCTATTCTAATGTGAGGTTCCCAAATTTTGTTTTAAATTCCCTATCGAAAAAATTTCTGAAACGTCCCCAGTGGTGACTAAATACGACCTAAAAACTGAAAAAATTTTCCAAAAGGCTGCCGCCTTCACCCCTGCAACTGTTTGGCTATTAACTTTCCATATAACTAAATTTCCCTTAATTGCTGCATTTTTCAAATCGTATTGTACCGCAAATTGTTCACAGATTTTGTATTTTATAGAGTGAACAACCAATATTATCATCAGATTCGCAACTTAGGCGTATGTGTGTCTGTATATGTTTTTTTATGTTGGTGATCTCATTTTTTTCTGCAAATTCGCAATAATTGGGGTAAAAATTTTCAAATCATATCGCAAAATTGTGAAACAATTTTGACGCAGTAGGGGTCAATTCGTAAAGTCCAGTTGTTGGTTTCTGTGGCTTACCCAAAAAAATTTCCGATACGTCTCCAGTTGACCAAATTCGGCCTAAAATTTACAAAAATCTCCAATTTTTTCTGGGGGCTGCCGCCCCAGACCCCTGCACCTTTGTAGTTTAGTGATGTAGCATTTTCAAGGAGTTTTGTAAGTGTTAGACTTGCTAAAATGTGCATTTCAACCCATTACGAAAAATCGAAGTCATTCGCCCTCGGCCCCCGAAATTTTTTTCTATGGACACCACTGTCTCTCGAAAACATCTTGACGCAGCAGTGCAACACATGTAGTGACGCAGCTTAAGAATGTAGTAAAAAAGTCGAATAAGGTAAAAAAAATATGCCGTATCCCCCCCCTTTTTGGAGGTCACGGTCCGCCCCTGTGGGAGGGTTTAGCAAAAAATTGTCGCCAAACAAAATAGGGTTTTTTCCTCGCAATAGGGTTTTTTTCCCGCACAAACTTTGAACTGTCACAGGTCAACCACAACGTTTTTCACTGTTTTTGAGCTTTAGAAGTATATATAGACGAAAGATAACTCTCAAATCTTTTCACTTTGAAATTTTTCAACATGCAAAATATTTCATAAAAAATGCTACAGGCCCCAGAACTGCACAGAATTGGTGTGGTAAGTCAGTTTGGGGTGCGCTTTTCACCTACAAACTCAAAAAGGGCCTATATCCAGAGTTTAACACGGGGGGGTCTGGGGGGGGGGGGTCCGGGACCCCCCAGATTTTTGATTTTGGTACAAGGGCAAGCAAAATTAGGGCCACAGTGCAAGGTCAAGCAAAATTTCTATAAAATTTTCTTTTAAATATGGGCATTTCTATCAAATTTATGCAATATTTACCTAAATTTTTGTAAAAAATCCATTCCAAAAAATCCAAATCCAAATTGTTAATTTTTGCGCCAAACATAGGTATTTTGGCCACGTTTTTAAAAAAATCGGTAATTTTTCGCTAAAATAGGGTCATTTTTAGTCTGAATTTGTATAAGGGTAGTCAAAATATCGGTACAGGACCCCCCAGATTGGACCCCAATGTTAATGTATGCCTATATCTAAAGGTTCGGCCAGGAAGCACTAGGAGTTTTTTACCCGCCAAACGCGTAGGGTTTTCCCCTGCACCACTATAAATTTTAGAAATTTAAAACTAAGCCTAAGCCCAAACTAAGCCTTCTATTTAGCTTGTTCCTGAGCCTAAGCCCAAACCTAAATGCTAACCCAAGCCCTAATTTGCGTATTTTTAAAAAATGCACACGCACACTCACACGGGTTTGAACCTTGCAGGAAGGAGAGCTTTCTTGTGGGGGGTGGGGAGACCTCATGTCCTCACCCCCTCCTCCGCTTGCAACGGCCAAATCAGAGGCTCATGAAGCTGAACCGGCAGGAAAAGTTGCTCCGCTCCCCCCCCCCTAAATTTGCTAGCTCCCACGTATGTTTAGGCTGCGTTAATGACATAGCGATAAACAATGATTCATTAATGCATGGTTTACCACGCAAATGACATCAAGCAAATACAATGGCATGTATATAATGACCTTTTCCCGACAATGGTAGTGTACGATAATGGATAACTAATTCGCGCAAATAGGGTGTAGAAAGCAACAACGTGTCGCACGGCGATTGTTATTCTGACGCAATTCTTGTCGGTTTCAATTAAAACGCTGACTTTTTCTATTCGGCTGCAAAACATGTCCTGTACATTTAGCAAGCTTATTAGCGTTTTTCCGCTACAGATCAGCCAACTTTCCTATCCTATCCAACCAGTGGCGTATTTAGGGGGGGGGGGGGGCTGGGTGGGCTGCCCCCCCCCCCCCCTTAGCGATTTGAGCCCCCCCTTAGAGGGTCGCAGCCCCCCCCCTTTCCGAAACTTCAAAAGCTGACAAAAGTGTTTCTGATACCTCCACAATTGACAAATTCTACCTTCAAAATTTAAAAAATCTCTAATTTTTTTCCATTCTGTTGATGTTTTTTCGGCTTAGATACCTTTTTTCTTTGTGCATGCCTATATATATATATATATGCCAGGTCTATTATCATATTCTGTGCTAGTTGATTAATGTCTCATATGTTTGTATAGTTAGATATGGTAAAAAATACAAAATTACATACAAAGTATACTATTTTTTGCTTTGCTCCATACATGTTTGTATTTTTTGTTTGTATTTTTTTGCATACATGATATTTTTTTACAATTTTTTCACTTTTTGTTAGTTTTAATTTTTGAAGCATTATTACACCAATCTGCAGTGGCGTAGCCACAAAAAATTTCGGGGAGGGGGGATGAGTTTTCTTTGTTTTAAAACGTTAAAAATGCATTTAATTGCTATTTTAACGCTAAAAACGACACATATTAGCAATTTTCGGCCAATTTATAGTTTTTGTATAATAAAATTAGCCATAGTTGACCATTTGGAACTTTGAATAATGATCTGCTAACGGTAAGTGTATCCGCGTCTCGTGTGTCCCATTTCAACCCTAAAATTGCAACACACATCAGAAACGGTCGTTCTTGAGTCTTGACGACGGATCAGAAAAAGCCACCTGGCAAAAGCATATTGCAACGATAAATCATTGCAAAACCCCAATTTTTGAACGCAGCCATAAAATAGCCTACGCTGGCCCATAGCACAAAAAGATTCACTCCAACTCTTATGTACGCAGCTGTACACAACGGGCTTTTACGCCACGCCACGCTTTTGTTCCCTGCCCGACTATATATAACGTGAGTCATAGGCGCCTGGGCCTATTTTTTGATCCATGGGCTTAAATAATAATGTTTAATATTTTAAAATTATATACTTTTGTTTATTTTATGTCAAAAGTGCAGTTGTCAGTGCAATGTAGATGGTTAAAACCTCAAAAAAGCTAAAACTTCTGGGGGCTGCCGCCCCCAGACCCCGCATTGCTAAATGCTTGCTGCAGATTCACTATTGTAGTTTAAGTTTATCGATGGTTACAATTACAAACTCAAAAAAGGTCCGAGGGTTGCCGACCACTGCAGACCCTACACTACATTTCTTTATTTCATGTAAAAAGTGCAATTTTTAATGCAATTTTGATGGTTAAAATCTCAAAAAAGCTTCAACTTCTGGGGGCTGTCGCCCCCAGACCCCCGCAAAGTTAAGCGCTTGCTGCAGATTCACTATTGCAGTTTAAGTTTATCGATGGTTACAATTACAAACTCAAAAAAGGTCCGAGGGTTGCCGACCACTGCAGACCCCCTTTGATCGGCGGTGGCTCACAGTTGCTCCGCACCCCCCCCCCCGGTCGCAGCCCCCCCCTTTGCGAAATCCTGGATACGCCACTTACGCCACTGTATCCAACCCACACTGCTGCCCTTGGTGAAAAGGCATTTTTATAATATAACATACTCGCACACGCAAGCACACTCAAAACACAATTAGAAAAATGATACAAAAATAGTACAAAAAAAAGTACAACAATAGTACAAAAAAAGTACAAAAACTGTTGATTAAAATAAGGCAAAAACTCATTATAAATTGGAGCACTATTCATCAACAAGTATCGGAAACATATAAAAAAGTATCAAAGCACAAAAGCATTTTTAAAAATAGTACAAAAAAAGTACAAAAATAGTACAAAAATAGTACAAAAAAAGTACAAAAAATGTACAAAAATAGTACAAAAAAAGTACAAAAAGAGCCAAATTTGCAAAAAACATTAAGTTAGTCTTATCAAACAACAAAAGTACCAGAGCGAAAAAAAGTACAGAACGGTGATCCAAAATGCCTAAAAAATATATTATAGCAGCGAAACTTCAAAAAAACGAATTTTCAAAAAATACAAAAAAAGTACAAAAAAAGTACATAAAAAGTACATAAAAAGTACATAAAAAGTACATAAAAAGTACATAAAAAGTACATAAAAAGTACATAAAAAGTACATAAAAAGTACAAAAATAGTACAAAAAATGTACAAACCCACTTTTGTCCTTTTTTTGTACTTTTTTTGTACTCACTTTTTTTCCTGTGTGCCTTTTCAGATAAATTTCAGATGCATTTTACAGGAGTTTCAGTGAGAATCCACAGGTTTTTCACATCTGTAAATAGCAAGTATATAAGTTTTATCTGAAATTCGTGTAAAAAGTATATCTGAAATTTATCTGAAAAGCCAGTAACATTTTTTTCAGATAAAATTCAGAATCTCTGAATTCTGGGTGAAATTCTCTGAATTTTCAATGAATTTCTCTGAAATTCACATGAAATTCTGCTGAATGTCTGTAAAATATCTCTGAATGGAAAGGGTAAAAAACATCTGAAAAACCTGTATCAGAAAAAATTTTATGGCCTATTCACACGAGGGCGCATGAGCGGGCGCATTGCATGGCGTACGCCATGGCGCATGAGCGGGCGCATGAGAGGGCGCATGAGAGGGCGCATGAGCGGGCGCATTCTATTTTCCCACTGCCTGCTGCATTATTTCACACAATGCAGTATGCAAGTGTGCGTGTGCGCCCGCTCATACGCCCGCGCATGCACCATGGCGTGGGCCATGCCGTACGCCATGGAGCAAAATGCGCCCTCGTGTGAATAGGCCTTTACAGAACATTCAGATTCCTGGTTTTCCATTCCAGTGTCACTACTTAGCGTTCAGCAACTTTTCCACTATTAGAAATTATTATTAAGAATTAAGATTTAAGTTAAGGTTCAAGCACACAACATTCTTTTTGTAGACAGTCCGGGTTTAGGGCGGGCTGTAGCCCCCCCTTAGCGGTTTGAGCCCCCCTTAGAGGGTCGCAGCCCCCCCCCTGCTTGTTCAGTTCACTGCTCAATCTTTAGGTGGCTCACGTTGCTCCGCACCCCCCCCCCCTCGCCTCGACCGTGACTGTGGCTCAACCTTGCTCCGCACCCCCCCCCCCGGTCGCAGCCCCCACCCCTTTGCGAAATCCTGGATACGCCACTGGTAGACACAGCGTTTTCGCAATCGTTTTTGGAAACCCGTGTTTTTCAGTTCTAAACCAATTTTAATGAAGTCAGAATATATATATTGTAGAATTGTCAGAATATATTTGGGTCACTGGGAATTAAAGATCAAAGTACAAAGAAAGAAATTTCGCTTATTGACGACGTTGCTCGATATTTGCAAGTTGCTTTTTACCGCCTAAACAAATTTACCCCAGGGACTAGTGAAGAAACCGGGGCGGAACACTTAGTGACTGACATTGCAATTATTCTTGAAGCTTGTCAGCTGCAATTAGCCAACAAAAAACGGGACTGTTTCGTCCGTGGAACTTTTGATTCGACAACTGCTGCTCTGTATCAAGGTTTATACCAGGGTAGTTTATTTGGACAGCAAGAGATTCAAGCGTTGCATGCTGCTGCGCAGATCTCCGGCGCTTTATCGCAATCGAGGTCACACAGAGGGGGTGTTTCCCTGGGCGCTCGGGGGGCCCCTAGAGGCAGGGCTGGCACGGCTTATCTTAACCGCGTGGTTCGTGGGGGTTATCGCGGTGGTTTTGGCCGACCTCAGTCACATTTCCCCGGCAGCTCTGAAGGAGCTGATGACCCGTAACTTCGCAATGGCATTTCCTGTATTGAACAATCCGGCGGGGGACGTTGCTGGCTCACTACAAGAACACGTTCAAGATGGGTGAAAATAAAGGCCAACCCAGTTGTCGTCCAGTGGATAGAGCAAGGGATCAAGCTTCCGTGGCTCAGTGGCCCACCTCCAAAAGTCTGCGTAAAAAACAAAGAGATGAATGCAAAGCACGAGGCATTCATAGACGACGAGGTGGCCATGTTGCTGCAAGTCAAAGCTATAGAAACAAGCAAAGCCTAATGCAAAATGGGCCAGGAAATATCAAAGCTATATTTTCACTTGGTGAACCAAAACCTGCTGCGCAGCAAATTTTCATTTGCACGATGTAACTATAAATTAATAGCTGACAGTTACAAGCTTTATGTACTGTAACCACACATGTGCAGCTAAGAATATTTGCCACGGTAGTCGTCGACCGAAGGGGGCTGCTACACGAGTGAGTATTCAAAAATTTTGCCCATTTTGAAGGGTGAAAGCCGATCTGGGGGGGGGGGTAGCGGGGTCAGGTTGGGGGGAGAGCTTACCTACCCCGCCTAACTAAAGCTTGCAGTTTTCCAATGTTGCACCTGTGGTAGTATCCTAGTTAAAACCATCACAGTGTCGTTTATGCTGTAAAAATAATGAGTTGCCAGAGCTTTACCTGCGTATTGGTCCCTTGTATGAAGCAATATCAATGTCAACAAATGACTGTGCAGTGCATTTACTTACCGGCAGACTTCTGCTTTCTGCCAAACTTGCTTACAACACTTTCAATAACGCCTTAAACTTCCTTTTCTTGTCACTGTACCGCAGAACCAGTAGCACTATTTGTCATTGACTCAGTCTGATTACTTTTATACTATATATTACCTATACTTTATATTACCAAAGCAATCACCAGTTTCAGACAAAGAATTTGAGGTTTTCACATTAGCGGTCGGGCCCGAACAGTTTGTGTTCTTTGTTGCATCTCTGTAGCCAATGACTGACACAAAACTGTTCAGCATCTTTTATCCATCCATCCATCGATCGCCTTTTGTTTTCTATTTGCGTTCCCAGTTATTTGTTCATTTATCTGATGTTTAAAATCCCCAGCCATGTCCCCCAGTTTTTTAATAACCAGTCAATTTACTGAGAGAATCAAAAATCACTGTTTTTGAACCAGATCAAAAAATCGCTATACACACCAATAATTGCAATAAGCTAATTGCTCTCTGACATAACTTGCTGCAACCCCATTGCCATGCTAACCATTTCCAATATTTTTTGTACGTCTGGGTCAACCTTTCGTCCACAAATCCTTGACATCTGCTTATTGGTATAAAATATATCAGCTGACGATTCACTTGTGCCATTTTTTTGCAGCTCATATGCGCTTAAATTTGTTATGGGGTGCACTTATGTTGCCATTCACAAATGCTGCTAGTAATAGCGCTTGCATAATAGTGCATTGTTATTTGACCTAACTTCCGTTAAATAGTAGGCTAGCTTGTGACACTGTGCCTATGACTAACTGCTTTTTTATTCAAAATTAGTGTAAGTGGACGGCCCGAAACGGTGGACAATTTGAGACTATGTAAATAATTTGAGATAAAATATCAATATGACGCCTGTGAGATTTGAGACTTTACTGCAAGTTCACTGTATGAGATTATGTGAATACTATGAAATATAATATCAAAATGAGCCTGTGTGATGTGAAATCGTACTGCAAGTTTACTATGGTGTGAGACGGATGAATGTATGACACGTCGTCCAACTTAGCAATGCAAGATTGTATTAACTACTATCTTTGAATTTTGTCTAGACATAATCATAGGAAATAATTATGCAAATGAGCTTTGTTAAATGTACGTATGATCTTTAACAGTTGTGTATACGTATTTACGTACGTAGGTAGTTAGTAAAATAGCACGAGATAGACAATAAATGTCAACACAGCAGACACTTTTTAAACACACACTTACATTCACACAGACATGCACAATCACACAGATGAAAACACACAAAGACGCGCACACATAACTCACTTAGTTACACGTTATTTTTCCGACACCTCATTCTAAAGAAGCCTGCTGCGCTGTGGCGCAGCAGGAAAAATAGACAGTGCTCACTGTATTTGTGCTATTGGGGTTGTACCCAAGAAAAATGGAAACCTGCGAATGATCATAGATCTGCGACCCTTAAACCGCCATGTACAGGCACCAAAGTTTCAGTACGAGGACACCAGGTTTTTACCTCAACTACTATCGGAGGGCGACTACATGATATCAGCAGATCTAGAATCGGGGTATCACCATTTTACGATTCACAAAGACTATCGAAAGTATCTGGGTTTTTGTTGGCGAAACCAAATTTATCAGTTTCGTGTGCTTCCATTTGGCCTGAATTACAGCCCTTATGCCTTCGTAAAGGGACTAAAACCAGTACTAAAACACTTACGCGAGCAGGGACTGAAAGTTACGGCGTACATGGACGATTTTTTACTTTCTGCTCCAGCAGAGGAAATAGTTGCTGCAAGAGATGTAATGCAAGCAACGTTTCAGAAGTTAGGGATTCACATGAACATGGAAAAGTCAAGTTTGCTTCCGTCACAACGGAAGGAACACATAGGGTACTTGATAGACTGCAGCCAGAAACCGGTTATTCGAATAACAACCAAAAGGATTCATTCGTTGACACACGATTTAAAACGTTTGCTCGAAAAAAGCACTTGCACAGCTCGAGTACTGGCTCAGGTCACCGGCAAATGCATTTCTATGTCCAAGGCTGTGTTTCCGGGAAAACTATACTTGAGGAACGCTTATCGTTTATTAAAAGGTCGAACAGGTTGGAATTCAGTACTGAAAATCGACAAAGCAACCAGAAAGGATTTGGATTGGTGGCTCAAAGGAATCAAAGTTTGGAACGGAATATACGCACAACCGGGCCCAGTCGATTCTGTTCTTGTAACAGATGCGTCGGAGGCTGGCTGGGGCGCTCACTGCATGGGGCATTACGCGTAAGGTCACTGGCCTCGAAGTTACGCCCTAAAAGCTTCGAACGAGAGAGAAATGCTTGCCGTACTACTTGCACTAAAGTCGTTTCGGTCACTTCTAAAAGGGAAAACTGTAAGGCTCCTGACAGACAATGTATCTACTGTTGCGAATTTGAACCACTTCGGTGGCGCCAGCCCGAGTCTAACAAAAAATGCAAAGGCAACTTGGGCCTTCTGCCTACAGGAGGATATTGTTATACAAGCACAACATCTATCCGGGAACAAAAACTTAGTCGCAGAGTTCTTGTCTCGTTATATCGATCATTACGACTGGATGCTAAGCGACGAAGTATTTCGTTTTTTGAATCGAAAGTGGGGTCCTCACAGCATAGATCGCTTTGCCTCATACACAAATGCAAAGCTGATGCGGTACAATTCCCGGTTCTGGGATCCGGATGCAAAATCAGTCGATGCCCTACTGCAAAATTGGCGCAACGACAACAACTACGTAAATCCACCTTTCCGTCTATTGCCTTTAATCGTCGACCTAATACCAAATCAGAAATGCATGGCTACTGTTATAGCGCCATTTTGGCCAACTCAGCCGTGGCTACGACAGCTAATCAGAATGAGTGTAGAACCTCCAATTTGTCTGCACGCGTGGCCGCACCCGTTTTTACCAGGTGCGTGGGGAGAAATCGAACCACTAAAGAACTCCCGGTGGAAAATTTTTGCATGGAGAGTTTCTGGAATGAAGAGTTAGGGCGGCATGGATGGCCAAATAACATGATTGCTATCTTATTAGCTTCTCTGGCGGAAAACACAAAGCGACAATACAATTCCTATTTGAAACGACTATACAAGTTTTGTCTGTCACAAAATTTGTCTTTTCCCCCTAGTACCCGTGAAACGTGCGCAGTTGCTTAAGGTCCTGAGCACAGGCCAGCTGAGCAATTTAGCGACTATATCTGGGTCGGGTAGAATTTGTCCATATCTCAATTTGTGTCCCAGATACGTCACTTCATCTGTGGCAAACTTGCACTTCGACATTTTCAATCGTAGATGACTAGACTGCAGTATTTTCAGCACAGCTCGCAAATGTTTTAGGTGACTTTCGAAGTCTGGGCTTGCGACTATTATATCATCGACGTAGACTGCGGTAAAGTCCAGGCCTGACAACAGTGACGAAACGTAGCGTTGAAACGTTGCGACTGCGTTTGTGAGGCCAAAAAGCATCACAGTGAACTCGCAAAGGCCATGATGCGTCACAAATGCCCTTTTCTGAATTGAATTTTCCTCCATTGGGATCTGCCAGTATCCTGACATGGCATCCATGACCGTGATATAACGAGCATCCTTTCCGAGGCGCAGCAGATCGTCGATTCGAGGCTTTGGAAACGCATCCTTTATTGTCAAATCATTTACTTTACGAAAATCTATACAGAATTGTATCATTCCATTTTTTTAGTGACCAAAACAATGGGACTAGACCATGGGCTGACAGACGGTCAAATAACCTTTTTTTTTAACATCTGCGCAACTTCTTCTTCCACAACCTTTTGCTTGTGCCATAGCAGGCGCCTTGCTTTTTGTTTAATGGGACCACTCGTGGTTTCAATTTTGTGACTCACACCTGAAGCTTTACCAATGACGTCTCCACGTTGCTGGGCAAAAACTTTTTCAAACTCCAACAATAATTTTTGCAAAGCCATTTTCTGCCCGTCAGTCACGTTTTCACAATCATCTAGCTGAGGCACCTTGCCACTGTCCAATGGCTTTGAAGTCTGCTTGCAGGTGAGAACTTTGCAACTGTGCTTCTCTTGTTTCAGCGGAACTACATCTTCACGATACCCGACCACGCATCCTGCTTCAACAACGTGACCCGTGGTAATAGGAATCCTTAGTTGACCATTTGTCACTCTGGCCACAAAGCTCGGGATCCTGGTTTCAAATTTTTGTGTAGGCTCAAATAGGATGTTCCTATCCGCACCGCCCACGTGTGCCACAATAAGCTTGACACATTTGCCTCGTCGTTTACTTCTTTTTGTCGCGACAACACTACGAGCCTCATTGTCTTCAACTGTCTTGACCAAGTTCGCAAGCTCTGGTTCACTATTGCCGCTGTCACCATCTAGCTTTGACGACCGTTCCATCCAGAACGCCGAAGGCGCAACAACCCTCAGTTTACTGGCGTCCGCCAGCGACAGCAACACTTCATCGTCATCTGCGTCGATAACCAGAAACTGCACTTTGCAAAATGGCTTTTCCAACTCTGGAACTTTGACACTGACTTCAACAACGGGGCACGATTCGGCCTTGCCCCAAACACCCTTGGCTTCCACCATTTGAGTCAACGGATTAACCAAAAAATTCTGCAGCAGCGATCCGGGTAGAACACTAAACTCAGCCCCAGTATCCACTACGACCGGAATAGTGCACTGAAATCCGTCAAATTCCAGTGTTAGCCCGACGTCAGACAGTGCCGGGCGTCGACTTTTATCGGCCTTTGGCAGAAGAAGACAAGCATTCTTGGTTTTAAAACACTGCGCAGAATCCTCTGTCACAGCAACTTTACTCGCTCTAGACGCCTTTTCCCTCTGCGGACAGTCTTTAGCAATGTGGCCAAATTGTCCACATTTATAACAGGTTAATCCAGGTTGTGAACCAGCCGTCGTTTCCCTTTGGAGTGGACTCCAATTTTTAGTAAAAGTCTTTTTCGTTTCCCCAGTTTTTGGCCAGTTTGAGCTTGATCCGAGACCCCTTTTATCCCAGCCCGACTTTTGCTGTCTAAAGTTTCTAGACCCGTCTGTCCAGGTCAGTTCTTTGGTCTGCTTTATAGCTTGAAACTTTAAAGCAGTTTCTTCCTGCACTACACTCAAGTCTTTGTCGTCGGCGTCCTTGGTCAGTGCACCTAGCATTTGTTCTTTAATATTAGATTGAAGACCATTTAGCCTCACCGCACGCAAAACAAACATTTCACTCTGGACCTTATGAAACTGTTTCCGGAAGCGGGTCAAATAAGCCTCAATATCTTCCCCTTTGTGCTGACGTAAATCTAAAAGCTTCAACGCCGCCGTAGTGGAGCTCACTACAGGCTCTAACAGAGGCGCTAGGTGAGAAACAGCGTCAGCAAAACTCGACTTATCCTCATTTGACAGTACCCG